>JBBPBX010021235.1:0-31947 GCA_038048925.1 Garcialebias charrua
ATGTGTCCAAATCGCAGTACAGTATACCTCTGCCACTCGAAGCAGACAGGTCAGGAAGAGAGCCAGTCATTCCTCTGAAGAGGGTATCCGTACTCCTTTGAATAAAACATCACACAGATGTATTTAACTCGGGGCTAAAATATATGTATGGTAGCAAGACATGAAAATTATATATTGCCAGTATTATTTACCGTAATCCTCCTTTACACAGTCGACCCAGGCCACCATCTTGCCAACTGGACCTGGTTTTGCACCCTGTGAAATCCAGAACCAGCCACACAGGAACAACTGCACGTCACCATTACAACAGGAACGGAATCTCTTGAGGACTACCTGTTGACAGATCACATTACACATTTTGTTAAGGTTTTCTTTCAAACTGTTGGCATGAAATGGAGTGCCCTCCTTAAAACAGTGAAAAATACTATGATCAAATGGAACTCATGTTTACAGCACGGGAAGTCATTTACAGTCATAATCAACAAATTAGCATATGCTTTATGATGAGGCTTGTTTGTGAGATTGAGCAGTATACCAATATTCTAATCTTAGATGTCGTGTTTTCACAGCTGCAAGCAAAATCATTAACAGAAATAAAGACTTGAAAACCTCAGTCATTTTTATTACAAAAATTAATGAAATTTAAAAAAATTATTTAGTAAATTAAAGGTTCAGTCTGCA
This sequence comes from Garcialebias charrua, assembly GCA_038048925.1. NCBI lineage: Eukaryota > Metazoa > Chordata > Actinopteri > Cyprinodontiformes > Rivulidae > Garcialebias > Garcialebias charrua. The sequence goes on from JBBPBX010021235.1 coordinate 682, forward strand.
GTTTCTGTAGAACAGCAGCACTTAGAAAAAATTTCAACAAGCAAAGCATTCTGATCCCTCCCCCTCAGAGCCATATATGGCTCTGCCCCCTTGTGGTCTGTTGAAATTTGAATTCAAGCTCTGTTTTTATTGGCTGATTCAAATTCAAGCTCGGTTTTTATTGGCTGGTTACAAACTTTGTTTTTATTGGCTGGAAAATGGCGGGTCACTTTTTCTTTTTAGAAATGCTTATTTACCACCTGGAGAAGCAAGGGGACAATTATTTTTTTTTAGTTTTTTCAGAGATTACCTCTCTAACATCAATCTAGTGACAGAGTGAAGAAATATGTTAAAATATATATTGTTTGAAAAGTTACAGACTACATTACAATCTTACATACCCCAGCTTTAAGCTATTGAAATTAATGAACTTTTGTGAATACTACATTTGTTGAATATGACTGTAAATTAGGAGAGGTGCTCTCATCTTTTTAGGATTGTTTCACATCTAAAATAGTTTAGTAAATGAAACTTTATACATCAGCTTTCAAGATATAAAGATTACAAACTGCTTCACAATCAACATTAAAACAAAACATGTGGAACTAGTCTTGCTTTTAATGTTATGATGAAAAAAATGCATGATAAAATGAGGAGGGGGCTGTAAACACGGTCCCTTTTGAGCTCTTAACAAAATGCATGCAAAAAATAATAACACGGAACCCATGGAACATGGCCATATAATAAATTTGAACCAGAACAATCAGCTGAACTCGAACTCTGACAAATTACCAGTGCTGCCCTACTTTTAAACTATGAGGTTTGTCGTGTTTCTTTATGGATCTGAAGCTAAAAGAACCGCAACCTGTCCTGTTACCTCGTCTCTGTTTGACACTATCAACAGCAAAAATATATACTGAACACAAATAGAAATTATTAGGTTAAACATTGTCCGATTGAATAACTGAGAATGTTCAGGTACTTTATTGGTACATATTTATACTAAAATCACCGGTAAAAATGCCTGCTAGCATTAGCTAAAGCTAACGTTAGCCACACAATCGAAGCAAAGTAAAACTCACCTTCGTGTTTGTGGATGTAAGACGAGGCATACATCTTAAAGCCTTTCTCTAATTTAGTCGTTGGAGCTTTGGATGAGACTTACAAATGCGATTAACATCGTTAATAGTCAGCTTGGGCAAGCCCTGCAAACACGAACACCTCGAATAAAACGCCATGTTCAACAGACCGGAAGTGAGTGAACCGCATTGACCGGAACACGGAAGTTGACGTGCAAAGAGCCTATTGCTTGTGGTATGAAAGAAAATGTTGTTCTGTTTCTTGAGAATAAAGGAAGGCCGTACCTTCGCCCTGAAGGAAGCAGCTCAAATGAAGATCATGGATGGATGGATGGATGGATGGATGGATGGATGGATGGATGGATGGATGGATGGATGGATGGATGGATGAATGCATGGATGGATACCTTTCCAAAAAATTAGAATATCATGGAAAAGTTGTTTCAAAAAGTTAATCTTTAATAAATTATAGATTCAGGGCCCACAATTTAAACAATTTCAAGTATTTATTTGTTTATTTTTACATAATTTGGCTTCCAGCTCATGAAACCCATGAAAACCGGATTTCAAAAAATTAGAATACTGTGGAGAAATTAGCCCAAATTTTGCAGGGCATGAATGTTTTAAACTGAGTATGACACACCAATCATCTACTAAACTTGGTGTGGACTTGTTCCTGTTTAAAGTGCTTTATAAATAAATTGGTATGGTATGGTATGGTAAACTCAAAGCACCTGCACAGGTTTCCCCAGGTGTCATTAAGTTGCTTCAGTTTGGTTCAATTGTCTCAGTTCGGTTCAATATGGGGAAGACTGCAGACATAACAACTGGCCAGAAGACCGTCATTGGTACCCTCCAGATGGGTAAGCCACAAAAGTTCATAGCTACGGAGGCTGGCTGTTCACAGAGTGCTGTGTTCAAGCACATCACTGTAAAGTCTAGTGGAAGGGCAAAATGTGTCAGGAGAAGATGCACCAGCAAAAGAGATGTGGATCATCAAACAGAGAAGAATCCAGAGTCTGTCAGAGATCCAGAAAGAGTGGGATGAGGCTGGAGTCACAGCTTCAAAAACCACCACATTCAGATGCATCCGGGAGATGGGCTACAACTGTTGGGTTCCTCTGTCCTCTTTTCTGATGAAAGTAGCTTTCATTTGGAAATCAAAGTCCAATGGTTTGGAGGAAGAATGGTGAGGAACAGAGCCCACACTGCTGACGTCCAGTATGAAATATCCACAGACATTCAGTGTCCAGTGCAGGTGTTGGTAAACTCTGCTTTCTAAAATCCAAGATCACCGTAACAGTCCACCAAAATGTTTTAGAGGACTTCATGATTCTTTCTGCTAAGGATCCGTATGGAGATGCAGATTTCATCTTCCAGCAGGACCTGGCCCCTGTCCATGCCGCCAGAAGCACCAAAACCTGGTTTGATGCCCATACCATCACTGTGCTTGACTGGCCAGCCAACTCGCCAGACCTAAACCCCATTGAGAATCTATGGGGTATTTTCAAGAGGAAAATGAGGGGCACCAGACCCAACAACAAAGAAGAGCTGACAGCAAGCATCAAGGAAATCTGGGCTTCCATAACTCCCAGTTAATGTCACAGGCTGATTGCCTCAATGCCACGTTGCATCGAGGCAGTGATTAAGGCAAAGGGATTCCCAACCAAGTATTGAAGATTGACATATACTTTTGAAAGTACCATATTTTGATTGATTTGTTGTGATCCTAATTTTTTTTCCTGCAAAAACTGAGTAGTGTGGGCTGATGTCTCCACAGTATTCTTAATTTTTGATTTCCTGTTTTTGTGGGTTTCATGAGCTGGAAGTTAAACAACTTTTCCATGATGTTCAAATTTTTTGGAAAGGGTCTGTATACTGTATATATATATACCGGTATATATATTCTATATTTTATATTTATATATAAATAAATGTTACATTATTTTCAACCCCCTTTCTTGCATCTGCATTTGGTAGCAGGCCAAATTGACAAAGACCATGCAGAATAATGTAGTATTTTAATTCCACAGCAGAGAACACTCAAGGTAAAAAAAAAAAATCTGTAGGGGTATTGGTTATCGACCAAATAAGTTTTAGCATATCGGATATCGGCCAAAAATCCTACAGGTATATTGTGCATCCCTAGTTATAAATATGGGGGGGATACAGAAATACGTTGCTTCGTTGTACAAGTCACAGGCATGCTAATTTATGCAAAAAAAACTGTGACTTATACTGCAAAAATTACAGTACTAGAATAGAAGATGAAGGAATGCACCTTTTGAATGCCAGTTTTCAATAAGGATCTTGCACTCTTTGTTAGCACTCAAAATATGTGATGGGGATGACTCTCAGCTACTACTACCACACCAAGTTTTTGCTCAGTGTCTTTAAAATTGACTGACTTAAAGCCATTTTTCAGCTTGAATCACATTGGTGCAGTAAGTTAAATGTCTAGTATTCCTTGAAATGTTTATAACTAACTAAATAGAACAATTTTATTTTTTTTATTTTTTTTAATAAATATGCTTTTATTTTATTCAGTTCTTTACACGTTATTTCCTGTTTGTCAGGTTGTTTGTCGGCTCTGGTCTACCAACATGCCATCACACCATTGGCTCTTCCCTGTAAGCTCATCATCCCGACTGCAGGTATGAAGTGTGTGCTTAAAAGGGAATTGGTCAGTGTGGAGGGTGTTTTATTTTTATTTTGGGATTTCCTGCCTGTGACCAGCGTTGGTTTATGATGTCATGTCTTCTGTAGATCTGATGGAGGAAACGCCCGTAGTGGCAACAACAAGCCCACTGGTTGAAAGGTTGAAACAGGGAGCAGGTAAAACCCTCGTCAGTTTTTTGTTCATTTTTATTTTTTTCATGTTAACTTCACCAACATCAAGAAGTTAGTCAATAAATAAAAATGACCTCGTTTACGTATCCTGACAAACTGACGTCCTTGTTATCACAGCGCAGAGCGCCCCTGCTGATTCCCATGGTAAATCATCCTGACATGTTTAATGTGCATCATACATGTTTGTCTGTGTACGGAACGCGTCTCTTAACATCTGTATTCTCGTCTGTAACAAACTGAATATATGTGGAATGATTTGGATGGATTCCCCTCTTTGTTCCAGGAAGCATGTCCACTAATTAAAAATAAAGTTTCTGCATGAACCGGGGGAGGGATTTCCCTTCGATTTCATCCATTTGGGACTGTTCCTCTCTTCCCAGCATGCAATGTTCTCTACATCAACTCTGTGGAGATGGAATCGCTCACGGGCCCCCAGGCCGTTGCCAAAGCCATAACCGAGACGCTGGCCGCCGCTTCTCCACCCACCGCCACCGTCATCCACTTCAAGGTGTCGTCGCAGGGCATCACGCTCACGGACAACCAGAGGAAGTACGTTAAACCTCAACACAGACTGCATGGATGGAAACGTGGAATGTAATGAAGTAACTAATCTGTTCATGGGGTTGCTTCTCTTCTCCAGGCTTTTCTTCCGGCGCCACTATCCCAGCAACACTGTCACGTTCTGCGACACAGACCCTCAGGAGCGAAAGTGAGTACACACACATTCAGTTAATCTGATCTAAAATGAAAAACATCTCGTCAGTAGTTTTTCTAAAAGATTTCAACCGTTTGAATTTTTCAAAGTTCATGCTCAATAATCCAGGTAGAAAAATCCAACGAAGTTCAGTCAGGTCATCTAGACAATTTCTTGTTTGTTTGTTTTGTTTTGTTTTTTTAGATGTTCCGTCCTTCATCCAAAGGACTTCATCAGTCCGAGGAGCCACAACAAACTCAGTCCCACAAGCAGCACACCTACATAGTGGATCAACTGGTTTGCTGGTGATAAGATGGTTTCTGGGACTGCCTGTGGGACTCAGTTTGTTGTAGCTCGTTGGACTGATGAGGTCCTTTGGATAATAGACGAAATGTCTCAACAAAAAAACTACATCCAGATGACCTGACTGAACTTTTGCCCTTTTTCCATTCGTAACGGTACAGCCCGACTGGACTCAACGCAGGATTTTCTACCTGGATTATTGAGCATGAACTTTGATGTTTTCAACCACTTTGACTATGGCTGCCTCGGAGGCGCTGACGGGGGAGAGGGCGGGCCCCAGGAACCATCTTATCATCAGCAAACTGATTGGTCCAGCCCGCTACAGTATTTGTGTTTTAGCATCGATCGGTTTACAATTTAAACCCTGGTTAACTCCACCCAGAAAAGTCCCTGGCTGGGATTCGATCCGGCAACCTTCTAACTGAAAGGCGACAGTTTTTATTTTATTTTTTAAGAGAGCTGTTGAAGTAGGATCAAATAGAATATGATGTGTGAAAACTAACGTCCCCTGATGAGAATGAAGCCAATATTTAAGCTCTTTGTTCCAAGTAGCTGGTCGCAAAGACAAAGTTTGTTTCCATTTTTTAGTCGAATCGATGAAAATGACACGGTTTGACAGATATTACAGTTTTATTTCCAACAAGATAATTTCCAAAGAGCTGTTGGCTGAAAACTTGACAAACGTTAAATATCTTTCTGATCTTGGAGATCAATTTTCCTTTTTCCTAAAGACATGACTTGTCATCGAGTGAACGGGCAGCTAACGTCTAAAGAAAAATTGTAGATCAGGGGTGTCCAGACTTTTTCAGCATGCAAGCTACTTTTGAAATGTTCAAGTCAAAGTGATCTATAAGGCCCCGTTTACACGAAAAAAACCTGTGGAAACATTAGTGTTTTTTCAATGTTAATTGGGGGTAATAAACAAAAAATAAGCTGGTTTACATGAAAAATGCTGTAGTTTCCATGTCAGTCGGGTTGCCAGATAAGAAATTATGAACTATAGTACTGTGGCTTTAAAATGATAGTATTTTGACCTAAACTGTCGTGTGTGCTGAGTAAAGATGTTCTAAGATTCAATTCAATTCAGTTTATTTATATAGCGTCAATTCACAAAAGAAGTAATCTCAGGGCACTGAACAGAAACATTTATACAAAATAATAATTTAACAGAAACATTCATAGATAAAATAATAATTTAACACTATTTGTCTGAGGAGCAGACTGCTTTGAATTTAACTCCATTGCAGAACTCTCATCTTGAGCAAGATGAAGTTTGTGTTGTGTTTCTTGAACATGTGCTCAGAAAAGAGGTGGTAAATAAGGCATTTTTTTATCTGGCAACCCTGGGCTCAGCTGTATTCACTGTGCATGCAGCGACTGCATGATCACAGTTACGTCCAAACTGGTGAATAACGTCTCTTTGGACCCTGGATTTTATTAGTTTTGCTCCTGCATGCTGAAAAAGGGTGATAGCAGTAAAACACTCAGCTCTCTGCCATTATTTAAATCTGTTGTTAGTGCAGAGAAACTTTGGGCTGCAGCCGTCTGTATGTGTAACTTCACACGGAGAATTTCACACCTTCGGGGATGGGGGAGTGGGGATGGTGTTTCCCCGAAAATCTCTCAGACCTGGTTTGAGAGAATGAGGGTTGTCAATGGCTGCCCTGTATGTCAATCAAGTGATGGGATGTTTGATAGGCTGACAAATATATATTTTTTTATGTCACACTGTGATCTATCAGTACATAGTTGCCAAGTCCGCTTATTTCAAGCGGCATTCAGGAGTCCGTAGACCTCAGCTGTCAGCCATGGCTTCTGATTAGCCCGAACAGTGATGGTTTTAAGGTTGGCATTGATGATGTAACCAACCTTAAAACCATCACTGTTCGGGCTAATCAGAAGCCATGGCTGACAGCTGAGGTCTACGGACTCCTGAAAGCCAGGAATGCTGCCTTCAAAGCGGGAGATCAGGTGGGCCTGAGGGCAGCCAGAAAGAACCTGGACTGGGGCATCAGAGAGGCCAAGATGCAGTATTCCAGGAAAATAGCTCATCGTTTCAAGGACAGCAAGGATACACGCAGTCTGTGGCAGGGAATACAGACCATCACAAACTACAAACCATCCCCCCAGACCTGTGACAGCTCAGCCTCTGCGCTGAATGAACTGAATGAGTTCTTTGCTCGGTTCGAGGCAAGTAACAGCACACCTGCACATAAACTCCCCCCCTCTCCTGATGGCCAGGTGCTGACGCTGTCCTCAGACAGCGTAAGGCGATCATTCATCAAGATTAACGCCCGGAAGGCCTCTGGTCCTGACAACATACCTGGTCGTGTGCTGAAGGACTGTGCAGGGGAACTCGCAGCGGTCTTCACAGACATCTTCAACATCTCACTGAGCCAGGCCATCGTCCCCACCTGTTTCAAAGCCACCACCATCATCCCTGTCCCAAAGAAGGCAACGCCCGCATGCCTCAATGACTATCGCCCAGTAGCACTCACCCCCATCCTGATGAAGTGCTTTGAACGGCTAGTCATGAAAAGCATCACATCTGTCCTCCCTGCCTCCCTGGATCCCTTCCAATTTGCATACCGACCTAATCGCTCAACCGACGATGCCATCTCCTCTGCCCTCCACACAGCTCTCACACATCTGGACACGAAGGACTCTTATGTTAGAATGCTGTTCATCGACTTCAGCTCGGCATTCAACACCATCATCCCCCAACAGCTCATCCTTAAACTGGACAGTCTGGGGCTGAACACCTCAATGTGTAACTGGCTGCTAGACTTCCTGACCGGGAGACCACAGACAGTGCGGGTCGGGAGTAACACATCTAGCACCATCACATTGAACACAGGGGCCCCACAAGGATGTGTGCTGAGCCCCCTTCTATTCACCCTGCTAACACACGACTGCACACCATCATACAGCTCCAACCACTTCATCAAGTTTGCGGACGACACAACAGTGGTGGGTCTCATCAGCAACAACGATGAGACGGACTACAGGAACGAGGTGAGCCGCCTGGCCTTGTGGTGCGGACACAACAATCTCACTCTCAACGTGGAGAAGACAAAGGAGATTGTTGTGGACTTCAGGAAGAGGGATGCCCAACATGCCCCTCTGACCATCAACAGCACCGCAGTGGAGAGAGTAGACAGCACCAAGTTCCTCGGAGTGCATGTCTCAAAGGACCTGTCCTGGAGCAGGAACACTGCATCACTGGCCAAGAAGGCTCACCAGCGTCTCTACTTTCTCCGCAAGCTGAAAAGGGCTGGAGCTTCAACCCCCATCATGTGCACCTTCTACAGAGGTGCCATAGAAAGTGTCCTGACCAGCTGCATCACTGTGTGGTTTGGTGCATGTACTGCATCCTGCCGCAAGAGCCTCCAGCGCATCGTGAAAGCAGCTGAGAAGATCGTCGGCACCTCCTTCCCCTCACTGCAGGACTTACACAGCAAACGCCTCACTCGGAAAGCCCTCTGCATGGCAGGTGATCCCACACACCCACTACACAGCTGCTTCAGACTGCTGCCATCAGGGAGGAGACTGAGGAGTCTCCAGGCTCGAACCAGCAGACTGAGAGACAGCTCTGTTCATCAGGCAGTCAGGATGCTAAACACTCTGCCTGCTCTGCCCCCCCTCCCATTTGAACTGCCTTAACACTAAAACTTTCTCACACATTACCACACAACACAAAGATTTTAACACTGGACTCTGTGTCATCAAACGGGTTATTCACTAAACTCTCGGTCATGTGCTCATTCAGTTTGCACTACTTCTCATATTTGCACTAATGTTTGTATTACATCACTGCCTATAGTCATAATACTGTTTACATTCTCTGTTTACATTTATTAATACTGTTTACATTTATTACTACTGCTTACATTTATTACTACTGTTTACATTTACACTACTTTAATATCCACACCACTGCTGATACATATACAGTGTTCTCTGACCGGCCTTATTTAGGGATGCCCAATGTGCCTTACTGCATATGCCACTTTTGCCTCTATAACAACATCAACTACTACCTCATACATATACTGTGTACATTAACTCATATGCTGCTTTGCCACTTTGCAAATGTCAATGCTAGAACCTTTAGTTTATTTTATAGTTATACTTTTTATACTTTTTTATACTAGTATGCAAAAACTCAGGACAGTATTATGTTCATTAAATGTTTAGTGTTTTAGTTTTAGTTTTAGAGTTGGTGTAAATTTTCATACTCTTATACCACTATGCAAAAACTCAGGACAGTGTTACAGTTTTACTATTTTATGCTTATGTCTATTATTATATGTTTCAGTGTTTCAATGTTTAGATGTTTACTGTTGCACCGAGGGACTGAGAGAAACGCAATTTCGGTCCTGTGTATGTCCTGTACAGTACATATTGCAGTTCTGACAATAAAGTTGACTTTGACTTGACTTTGGACTTGATTGGGCTTGTTTTTTTCTGGAGTCGCTTATGAATTCTGTGAGCTGCTTGTGGCGTTTTTTGGGGCTTGCCGTGGGCGTTGTGTCGCTTATTTGGGCTTGTTGTAATGCGAGTAGTGAGGTGTGTCATATGTGGTGTTTCATGCTAATGTGCTGCTTATCTGTATAATATGTTCCATGTAAAATGTACTCCTGAAGTTATTTTAAAGGTATTGTGACATCATTTTTGAACTTTGCATATAGTGACACAACATATATATCTTGTATCATTCAACTATGTTCGTTTTTAGCAAACAAAATGATAAATTAATGAAAATTACTTTCAAAGTGAGTTTAAAATTAAAAACCGTGTTTCTTCACGGGACATCCGACTACACGCGAATGCAACATTGTTCTTTATTCTTTGTCTCTGTTCTTTATTCTTTGTCTAGCCAAGACAACGCTAATATGAGCTCTAAGTGGGGTAAATATGGAAAAAAATATAATAAAGATTGGGAGAAAGAGCGTGCTCTTCAAGACTGGATCACAACCAACTGTCATTCTGTCACAAACAAAACAACAACTTCGACATATGTCACTTCTGAAACTTTATTCTGGCACTCTTGAAGCTCTTGACACACAGTATCAGGCTGTTACATACCACCCATGGACAAACAAGAAAGTTGTTTTGACTTTGCAGTTTAATTTTAATTTTATTTTTTAATTTGTACACATGACAAACCAGCTGTGTAAAAATGCAAAATGTATTTTTATTTTTTAGACTGAATACGTTCTTCAATGTATAATTTTGCTGGTTATATGTAATGCCATAATAAATATGTTTATACTGTTTAAAAACGGTCTTTTTTTACACAATGGGATGGGTTGCAAGTTAGGCTTGTTTTTTTTGTTTTTTTTGAAAGAGTGAGTCGCTTGTTGTGGCTTGTTTTCAAGGAATTTACCGCTTGTTTAGTCTGGAGATCTGGCAACCCTGAGTCCCCTCAACGATCGACGTAATGAGCACCCCCTGCTGTAGATGTTAAATTTGTGGAAGTGTCTCATATAGTTTTACATGATAAAAAAGTGTTCGAATTTACAAGTTTTAACATTTTTCATCAAATCCTTTCAGGTGGAGTAAAGCTGAGGGAGGCACAGCCAAGTGAGTACACTCAGCGGTTTGTTTTTGTGTGTCTGCGGCTGATTGAAGCCTTTCCGTGTGTGAATCTGTGCGTCTCGTCCTCCAGGCTCTTCGGCTTTGTGGCGCGGAGGCAGGGAAGCACAACGGACAACGTCAGCCACATCTTCACCGAGCTGGACCCCGACCAGCCGGCCAGCGCCATCGTCAACTTCGTCTCGAAGATCATCGCCTCGCAGGCACGTTGAGAGCCGTCCGCCAGGAAGAAAGAAAAAGACGAACCCTGGCGCTTCCTTTGGTTACTCTCCCTCCTGTTTGCCACTGAAACTCTTTATTTTTCACCTTTTTCCGTCACGTTTCTGTGCGTTTGGAAGCTGTTGAGCTTGTGTATGTGGGCTTTAATTTGGGACGGGCTTCAGAACGGACCAGAGGAAGTGCAGGATGGGGGTGCGGCTGTGTTCCATGATGGGGCAGGGGGGTGGTTTCATCACCCTGGCAGGGAACTTAAAGAACAAGAAGAGGGAATGAGATTGAGTGTTAAAATGTCACGTTTTTGCTTTTTCGTGTGTTTTGTTTAAGTAGTCTGATATAAGGTTGGATCGTTTTTCTATCAGGCTTTCGACTGGTCAACCAAAGATTTTAAATTATCCTGGGGGGGCGGAGGGTCAGAAGTATTCTTTTGTACAACAAATATTGCTGCTTAATAAGACAAATACTGTTAGAAATAGATTCCTTCTGGATCTACTGATACTGTAGGTCAGCTCTGCACCGTCACGCAAAAAAGACGTTTTGACGCTGGTGATGTCTGTAAATATTCTAAATAGCTTCTTTTTTTTTTAGAACTAGATCAAGTTTGGTGTCTGACTTTTTTGCCTAAATGCTGACTGATTCAAGAAAAAAAAACATATACAAGCTGTCTTAAATATGCAAACAGCCAAACTTTCATATAAGCTTAGGAGTGAAGCAAAAGAGGAGCAGCTCACCGTTGCTGAACGCCACTCTTCAACTGCGTCGCCTTGTCGAGTCGCTGCATCCAATCAGAGAGAAGGACTCACTTCCTGTCTGTCTTCACGTCAAGGGTCTTTGCATCATCATCTAATCAAAAGTGTAACACTCACTCTGCCCAAATGTAAGCTAAACGTACATACGGTAGATATACAAAGAAATATATATATATATATACTTCCAGACGGGGATTTAAATATTTATTTTTTGCATTATTGCTCCATTTTATCTTGTATACATGTATTATAAAGTATACATCAAGCCGGAAGAAAGCTTTTATTTTGGCAGAAGTGTTTTTTGACATACAAAAGGTGTAAAGCGTGTGTGCATTTAAAAGGTGTGTCACTGTTTTCTTAACGTTTCTTTAAATATTTGTGCTTTCTTAAAGTCTACTTTTGAGAGGAGGAAATGTTTTATAAGGAATAATGTTAACCGAGTCCAAATTAGATTTTTTTATTTTTTTTTATTTAAGTGGCATCGAACACGTGTTTTATAAAATAAAAGGAAATGTCACGATTAGCACTTAAATGTTGAAAGTATTATCAGTGTGTTTCTTTTTGTTAAAAGAGAGAATATTGTGTGTAAACGCAGCATTACTGGTTTGTGTAATTGCTCACATCGCCTCAGATTTAGTGTAGGATCAAAAAATATTTTAGTTTTAAGGTTTCCAAATACCTGATTTAACTCTTTGAGCATAAAAACACTGGATTATTAAATCCTATAAAACTGGTCGCCGTCACCTCAGGATACTCGTTTCAGAATGATTTTCTCATCCAAACCCTGTGCCAGCTTTTATTTTTAATCCTACGATGTGTTTTAAAATGATCTTAATTTAAAGTAAATATGAGTTTGTGTGGATGTTGGGTCTGGAGCTGGAAAACAAAATGCTTCAAGTAGATGCTGGCCCCCTCCTGTGGTGCAGAAATGTCTCTACAAGGACACCCTTTTAATTCTAAGCAGTGTTTTAGCTGTGACTGATGGGAAACCATTGACTAAATGTGTTTTAGTTGCTTGAAACACAGTGCTTTTAAGTCCCATTTTTTAAAAATTGCTATGTCCGTTCCATTTTTTTTATATTTAGTTAGCAGCGTGGTAAATATTTCAACGTTTGGGGGTATCATTTGACCTAAAAATACAGCACTTACAGGGTTCTTGTATCGTCCCAAAATGTTTTATTTATTGTTATCTGAGGCTTGCATGTTCACTTCAACCTGCTAACCTTAATGCTGCTGACTAATCTGTAGCATCTTCAAGTCTTTTTTTCTGTGACAAAACAAAGACAATAAGTTGCTTTTGTAGCGTTCATCAGAGTTAAAAAGACTTCCAGCGGAGCGCTTGCCATCGCTGTGCCAAGATGGGAACTCCAGGACAGTGTGTCTGTTCGAACACATCTGTGTGGATGGATGAGCTCCTTACTGTATGCCTGTACAAAGCTTTGTTTGCTACATTGTATGTATTTTACTATTCCTCATGGGTAAAACGCATTAAAAGCAGTACAAATAAAAAAGCCTGCTGGATGTTTTTCTATATTATGGTAAATGGACTGTACTTATATTTTGCCTTTCTGTCTTATCAATATTAGCTTTACACCCGTGTCCTCATTTACTCGTTCATGCAACACTACTACAGTACTTTGTAGATCTATACAAAGGTTAATCAGTGCTTTCATTCATACACCACTGGGACACATCAGAGGCAATGAGGGGTTCAGTGTCTTGCCCAGGGACACTTCAGTATGCAACTGTTGATAGAATCGTCCTTCCCGACGCAACCATCGAGCTACCACAGCCGAGCAGAGAGAGCTGGTCTAGGGCAGAGCCGTATAAAGTGAGAGTTCTGACACTCTTTGAACTCGCCGACAGGCGGTCAATCGTTCCAAACTACGGCTATGGAAACCTTGTGGAGCTGCGCCCTCTGGCGGCAACGGAGCGCTACTGCAGGCAGCTTCAGACTGTAACCAGAGCCATGGAACAAATCGCCCCCTCCATGACCCACGTGACTTCCGCATTCCATTATTTCAATGGAACTCTATGGAAGTGTCGCAACTCTCACTTTATATGGCTCTGGTCTAGGGTGCCCAGGGGAGCAGATGTAGGTGTTAAAGGCCTTGCTCAAGGGCACAGAGGGGGGTAAATGAGGGTGGAGACAGGTGTTGGTGCTTCATCTATCTCACCCACATTTTGAGGTTTGCTGTACAGGGAGTTGATCCAGCGATCGTCCGATCACAGGCCCACCTTGAAGGATAGTATGTGTAAAATAACACAAATTATTAAGGTGAGCAGAGGTATTGGAATATGCAGGTTCTACCTTCGTATTGGCTCCGCCTATTGGATGTCCCCCTCGCGCCAGCGACCATACTGAATAACCTTTTAGTCCACGCCCACCTACTGCGTGGGCCCCTCCCACCATGTCTACTTAGACCCCTGACACGAGGGTTACGACCTCTTTCTACATTCAGCCTTCGTACTGAAGACCTTCGAACCAAAATTCAAGATGCCAAGAATTTGCCCAGGATGCAGACGTGGTTATCTGAGGACCTTTGACAAGCATCAGATGTGTGAAGGATGTTTGGGTCCCCAACACGCGGACCTGAACAACGTCTGCGGCCTCTGTGACCTCTTGCCTAAAGGCGAGCGGGAGCGACGCGCAGAGCTGTACCGGCCCATCGGACAGGACGAGTGGGCACTGAGAGACAACCCGCCATTGGACATGACGGTGAATTTGGGGGCGAAAAGGGGGCCAAATGGCCCGCCGGACCGTGACGATGCGAGCAGCACCGGAAGCGCTGCTCCATCTCTCCTGGAGAGCGAGGGTCAAGATGAGGATTGCCAGAGTGAAGGCTCTGCTCCCTCTCCTCCTCGGAGGCCAGCGGCTACGCCTCTCCCAACGCTGGGCGTCCTGGTGCAGAATCTGCCCGTCGTCATCCAGGACGCAGCGACGACGAAAGGCCTAACGGTGCCGACCGCTTCTCCGCCCAGACCGAACGAGCTGGCAGGAAGGTACAGAACAACGTCGACCAGGCGTCCGGACCCAGTATGGCCACGGTTCCCGGCACAGTTGGCACTCTGGGACGAGGCCGCAGCAGCCCCGGCTAAGCTAAAAGAGCCTTCTCGACCTTTGCGGCCCTCACGAAGGTAGAAGGGCTCATGGACCGGAACTTTCCGCCAGTCCCCTCGCTGGAGCAAACCCTGGCGGAGGTTTTTGGAGCCAAGACTGCCAAATCAGACCAGAGGCCAATCCCAAGCAGCAGGCACGACCAGACCGTGCTACAGCTAACTAGCTGGGCCCACCAGTGCGCGGTGCAGGCTAGGGCGGCTAGCAACAACGTGGCGCTGTTAGCACACCACGTGTTCGAAGCTGTAGGAGAAGCCGGACCTGACGGAAGAAGAAAGGGCCTCCATAGGTAAATCTGCAGATGTCGCCCTCAACCTCTGCGCGGCCATAGCGATCTGCTGGTCATGAGTCGCCGTCTGGATGCAGATGATTCATCGAACCACATGGCTCAGACACGCACCATCTCTTTTTTTTTTTTTTTTTTTTTTCCCATTTATAGATGGCCTCCCTTCACACCTTTTAGCCATCCTCTCACTCCAATATATATATATATATATATATATATATATATATATATATATATATATATATATTTTTTTTTTTTTTTTTTTTTTTAAGAGAGAAAGAAAGAAAAGAGAAAGTAAGGCAACAAATCAACAATTATCAACCAAAAGAGCACAAGGCAAACACACCCAACCTCCGTCCACAATCCTGCAAAGCACATGACAGAACACAACAATGGAACATACATGCATAAAGACTAATAATATTCATGAGCTTGCAGTAGAATTCTATAAATACACATACCCATATCTACAACTATATATATACAGTAGTATACATACATATACTTTTATATTCATTTATATACCCATCTACATATCTGCATATATATATATATATATATACATCCCTGCATCCATTTGTGTGTGGTTGTGAGCATGCATAAGTGTATAAGGTTCCTCCAATAGAACATTTAGTAGCGACTGTGAAGCATCAGAGATCCGTCCCCCCAAAGCCCGAGGCAGACGAAGGAGCGATCAAAGCCCAAGACCCCAGGAAGGACCCCGAGCCCAGAGTCCCCAGGACTGCCCGAACAGGACGAGCCACTAGCCCACTCCCCAGATCCTACCAAGGGGAAGAACCGGACGAACCCCTACCAGCGACCACATACAATGACCCCCCGGTGTCGCCCGCGACAAATTCACAGGCCCCCGCCGGAGCCCGCCGCGCCGACGTAGCCCCAGGGCCGGTCACCGAGGCTCGGGCACCGGGGACGCCCACCCCTCGGGCCCAGACCCGACCGGACCAGAGGGCACGAGCCCCACCAGGCCGAGCCGACAAACGCCCAAGCGCCCAACCCCAGATAGTGAGGGCCCCAAGCACGCCCGCAGGCAAGGGAACACCTACCAGGGGGGGCCACGTGGCAGGAGCGCGACACTAAGTAGCCTCGGAAGTATCAGAGAGGGGGCAGTCCAAAACCCAGCCTGACACTTAAACATTCATACACAGATATACTCATTCAGACCCACCCTCATCCTCACCCTCAGTCACACAAAGACAAACAATAACGACATGTTCCATTCATAATCCCGATGCACACTCTATACCCCCTAGGTCCAAGACATGTACCTGCTCCCTGCATGGGGCAGCCCACATCCAAACCCAGGAGGTAGGCCCATTCATTCTGGGGTGGAGAGTAGCAGATATCCAAGATCCGGCCCATCCCGCGCCCTGCCGACAGGACAGGACACCCGAGTCCAAGCAGCCCCAGGGGGAGCGCACTGCCAGCCCCGCCCACGGCGAACCCGCAGGCCCCGAACCCCCCCACACCCCAGCACAACCCCTGACAGCCCATCCCCAGAATGTCCGCCAGGCAACCAGGGGGGGGTAAGAGAAAAATAAATAAATAATATATATATATAAATAAATACATAAATAAATAAAATCGAAATTAACAAATCAAGACCCCGACACACACACCCCCGTCCCCAAATGTACTGTTGGTGAGTGTTGTTCTAAAGTGTAATTAAAAGGGAAAGAGAAGGAGCAAAGGCTGGCATTATACCAGTTTCCCCTCCACTCCAACTCTAACCCAGGCCCTTATTGTCTAAATGCATAATGTTGAGTGAGCACAGGAATGGGGGCGAGAGTGATGTCATCCCGCCACCCATAACCATGTGCTCACTCCTTCCCTATATGTGACTTTTATGAAGATGTTTATGAATGAATGTCTAAAGTGTATATAAAATTGAGTCCCAGGTGCTCTGTACAACAGAGATGTAGAACCATTGCAGCACACCCGAGACTCAAATTCCCTACATGTATTAATTTAAGATGAAGAGGGCGGAGGTGCGTGGTGAGGGATGGGGAGAAAATATCTGCAGGAACAATGCTCCCACAGCGAGTCAGCTCCCCCGCTGACCCTGCGTACCCCCCCCAGTTCGCCAAGGTCCACCCAAGGAGCGAGGTAGTGGAAACACCTCTCCGACCGCCAGGCCATTGAGCCAAGACCAGAGAGGGACACGGCCCCGAGGGCCGCCAAAGCAGAACCAACAGCCCACACCCACCAGGGCCGCCACGACCCCTGCGAACCGCAGTCAGCCCACAAGGACGACACTACCAAGAGCGCCCGCCCATCCGCCGACAGAGCCAGGAAGCACTGAGAACAGGCCCCAACCAGGGCCCGCTCACCGGCCAAGCATAGTCCAAGACCATCATCAAGGACATCCACTTGGTCCCCACCCCAGAAGAAATACTACACCCACCCTTCATATTAATAGCTTTCAGAACATATAACACATTAGACACCCAGGCTGGGTTTGTCCGCCCCCTCCCATTGGCCACCAGTCACACCCCCAGACACCCAACCCCCCAGCACATGAACCCCCAACCCACCAGCGAGCCGAGGGCCCCCGGCCAGAGCCGGGCACCAGAGCGCCAGCCAGCCCATAACCCGGCGACCCGCCCGCCAGAGCCCAAGACCCCCCGATCCCCACCAGGTCCAAGCCCGGGGATGACTCGCCCCCAGAGTCCCAAGCCCTCGGCACCCGCCCCGAAACCACCCCAGCACAGCCGGGTCACCGACCGGTGACCCATGACCGCCGCTACCGACCACCCGTGGGCCCGCATGCCGCCCCTAGCAGAATTTAAATTAATTTGTTGGTATTGTAGGAAATATTTATTATCAATGTCATATTGTATTATTAATTTATTAAATGGAATAAAGTCTATGCCCTCAAATATGTGTTCCAGACAATCAATTCCTTTCATTCTCCAACCTGGGAAATTTAACATATTATTTTCTTGTTGAATGTCAGGATTGTTCCAGAGAGGTGTATGTGTACATGGGAGAAGTGAAGACTTTGTCATTTTCAGATACTCCCACCATGCCATCAGAGATGAGCTAATATTGATGCTCTTAAAGCAGACATGTCTTTTTAAAACTGTACTGATAAATGGTAGATCTGAAATCCTAATATCATTACATAAAGTTTGTTCTATATCTATCCAAGTTTCATCTAGTGCATTCGGTTTTAACCACTTTGATATATATTTTAACCTGTTGGCTAAATAATAGTAATAAAAGTTTGGAAGTTCTAATCCTCCGGTATCTTTAGATTTCTGTAATGTTTTTAAACTAATACGTGGAGTTTTATTTTTCCAAAGGAATTTAGATATAGAGGAGTCTAGTGACTTAAACCATTCAGTTGAAGGTTTATTTGGAATCATTGTAAATAAATAATTTATTCTCGGCAGCACCATCATTTTTACTGAGGCAACTCTTCCCATAAGTGATATGGGTAGAGATCTCCATCTAGTAAGATCGTCTTCAATTTTCTTTAATAGTGGGATATGATTTAATTTTATTAAATCTTCCAATTTAGGAGAGATATTAACACCTAAATATTTAATGTTACCTGATTGTAGTTTTTCATTAAGAGAATTATTAAACACGCAATTTATTGGAAGAACTGTAGACTTTGTCCAGTTTATAGAATAATCAGAAACTTTTGAAAACGAGTTTATTAATTTGATAACATTAGATATTGAGTTTCCTGAGTTCTCAAGAAAAAGCAAAACATCGTCAGCATAAAGACTAATTTTATGTTCTATGTTTCTACCCTTTATGCCTTTAATATCAGCACTTTGCCTTATTGCTGCTGCTAAAGGTTCAATAAAAATAGCAAATAATGCTGGTGAAAGTGGGCAACCTTGCCTGGTTCCCCTCTGTAAACAGAAGCTTGAAGATAATTGATTATTTGTCCTGACGCACGCTGTTGGTGAACTATATAATATTTTTAACCAATTAATGAAGTAATTCCCAAATCCAAATTTATTTAAGGTAGCAAATAAGAAATTCCAATTAACTCTATCAAATGCTTTTTCTGCATCTAATGAAAAAATAGCTGTTTCAATATTTTTCAAATATGAATACTCTATTATATTATATAATCTGCGTGTATTTGAGTTTGAGTGTCTTCCTTTTATGAATCCGGTTTGGTCTGGATGTATAATAACAGGAGTTATCTTCTCTAGTCTTTTAGATAAGACTTTACAAATTATTTTAACATCAACATTAATAAGAGAGATTGGACGATAACTGGTAGGTAATACTGGGTCTTTGCCTGGTTTTAATAAGAGACTAATGTTGGCTGAATTCATATGTGTTGGTAGCCTACCATTTTCTTCGGACTCAAATAGCACTCTATAAAATATCGGTTCCAGTATATCCCAGAACTTTTTATAGAATTCTACTGGATATCCATCAGGACCTGGAGATTTCTTATTAGGCATGCTTTTAATTGCATCATGGAGCTCATCTGATGTTAATGGTGAGTCTAGTTTTGATGATTGACTAATATCTAGTTTAGGAAGTGTTACTTTCTCCAAGAATTCATTAATATCCTTATTAGATGGATTTATTTGTGGAGTGTAAAGAGTTTTATAGAAATCTTTAAAAATATTGTTTACTTTTCCCTCATCATGAATTATATTTCCATCTTTATCTTTAATACCATAAATAGATGTTTTTTCTTTGTTTAATTTGAGTTGATTAGCTAAAAAGCTACCTGATTTATTACCGTACTCAAAATTATCTAATCTAAGTCTTTGTATCAAGAATTTATTTTTCTTATCAATATATTCATTTAGTTCTAATTTTAATTTGCGTAGCTTTTGCTGTGTTTCCTCTCCTTGTAGACCTTCTAATAGTTTAATGGATTTCTCTAATTCCTCAATACGTTTATTTTCTTTTTTCTTTTTATTTGTTGAATAGGATATTATTTTACCTCTCATGACTGTTTTCCCAGCCTCCCAAAGTGTACATGCTGAAGTTCCTGGCAAGTCATTAAACTCTAAATACGATGCCCATTCTTTTTTAAAATATTGCAAAAATTCTTCTTCTTGAAGTAGTGATGTATTTAATCTCCAACTTGTATTTTTTGTTGTTATTCTTTTATAATCTATATTTACAGTAACTGGTGCATGATCGCTGATAGCAATAGGGTGTATCTCAGTGTCTGAAATGTTTGCCATCAATGAATTGCTTACTATAAAATAATCTAAACGAGAATATGAGTGATGCACATGTGAAAAGAAAGAATATTCTTTGCTATCAGGGTGAAAAGAACGCCATGCATCGCAAAGTCCATAATCGTTCATATACTGTTTAACTATATTTATAGATTGCCAACTGCGTTGAGTTCCCGCTGCATTCAGTCTGTCTATCTTGTCATCTAAACCAAAGTTGAGATCACCTCCCATCACCAGTGAGGAATCCATGTGATTTGATAGATTAGAAAAAAAATCATGAAAAAAAGCAGCGTCGTCTACATTCGGTCCATATATGCTAACAATACAATAATTTTGTCTAAATATAGATAACTTTAATATTATATATCTACCGTTCGGATCTATAAATTGATCTAATACTGTGAAGTCAACATTTTTATGTATTAAAATTGCCACCCCTCTTTGTCTTGAATTATAACAGGCTGAGAATACATTAGGAAACTCTGAAGATTTTAGCTCAACCACAGTTGAGGCCAATTTATGAATTTCTTGGAGTAATACAACATCTGCCTTTAATCTTTTAATCTTGTTAAAAATTCTATATTTTTTATCTTGGCTACCGGCTCCATTAATATTCCATGTGACAAATCTTAAAGTGCCCATACTTGTGTCTGTGAAAATATAGATAAACCACAACCATTATCACAGATATAGAAGATAATAAAACACCCAGGTAAACACATAATCCTTGATGTTTGACTATATATCATTAAGTAATATTCTAAGTGTTGTTTTTAACGATAAATCAGTGATGTGTACCTTTATCATGTATTTGTGTAAGCAGATACGAGTGTATATAAGTCCTTGTGCTTGTGTATTAACAAATGTTGAGTTAGAAAAATACAGACAAGAAAAGAAAGTGAAATCACACTGAACACTAGAAGATGACAGATAGAAGAAAAAATAAAAAAAGAACCCTCCTACCACATTAATTGCCATGCCACCGTGTACCACCAGTCTGTGTAACCCACCAATCGAGCTGTGCTGAAATTTTTTTACATTTATTTGGTAAGTAATAATGATATCTAGCTAATAATATTAATTATTAATAGTAACTGAAAATCATTCTTACCTTAATGATGACTAATATAGCCATGGAGTAATCTCTGGGTCTCTGAACAGCTGACCATTGATGTACAGTTTGTCCACCGAGATTGCAGCTCTTCTACCTTCATTTAAATTTTGTTTCCTAATCGGGAACAGAACGCGCCTTCTGCTTAAAATCTCTGCAGGGAATTGATCATTCATACTGAAATTGGAGTCACGTAGTTCCCTACCTCGGCTTTTTACCTGCATTTTTTGTTTATAGTGTTCAAATCTGGCTACAATCGGCCGCGGCCTAGTGTCCCCAGCTTTCTTACCTCCGAGGCGGTGAACTCTGTGAAAAGTGATGGAATTAACCACATCACTCGTCAACTTCAGCTGAGTCTGCATGAAGGCCCGAACCGAGGTTTCGACGTCTTCATCTGTTTTCTCTGAGATTCCAGAGAAGACCATGTTTTCCCGCATGCTCCGGGATTGAATCTCCAGTATAGATTCTTTAAATTTTCTATTATCACCGGATAGCTGTGATACCTCTTCGGTGAGCGTTTTAACCGTTCCCCTCAGCTGTTGGTTTTCACTAGCGAGCGATGCTACTTGTTGCTGGCTGAACTCCAAAGAAATTTTCAAGTCTTGGAATTCCTTGTGTAGCAATTCCACCAGTGCTAAACGAGCGTCCAAGCTAGTTAATTTCCCGTCAATCGACTCCAGGATCTCTTTAAAGCCCGAACTATCAGTAGACGGTGAAGAAGCGCTATCTAAACTACCGTGTCTGTGCCTTTTAGCATTCGGGGTGCTAGCAGCGGCACCGGAAGTAGCATTAGATTTTCCCATGACAACACTTTCGTAACACTCGTCTACAAACAATTCCAGACTTTGCAAAGTTTCTTCTTCCAGCTTGTTCGATGAGAAAAAATCAGTTAATAGTATTTAATAATACTAACGACTTTTAAACAATATTACATTTAATTATTTCGTTTTTTATTTATTTATTTTATACTACATTTAATTAAATCTCTCTAAATCATTTTATTTTTATTTTAAATCATATAAATATTAACTTACCCAAGCTTTATCATACTCACGCACAGTTTTTCCTCTAACTTCTCAGCAACAGCTCATTGCAGCTCCACACTGTCACACCTGCAGCAATCACCTCTCCACCACGCACCATCTCTGTCGGACCATCTGCAACGGGAGCTGCTGGAAGGCCCGGTATCGTCAGAGAACCTTTTCGGCACGAGTCTGCAGGAGCTCATAGAAAAGTCTAAAAAAAAAAGGGACGAGGTGGCAGAGACAGTGCGTAGTTTTCTGGCGTCTCATCCGCCCGCATGACACTCAGACGGATGGAGGGACCGGCGGGCGCAAAGACAGCAGTACTGGCGCTCCACACCGGCTACAGCGGCCTCACGCTCAGCCCCGCAGCCTGCCCCTTCCTACAGAGAGTGGCAGCCACAGCACCAGTCTGAAGGTGCCCAACACACCCCGAGAAGCCGCCCGCAGCAGAACTGAGGGAGGGGGGGGGCAGCGTCATCAGCAGCAGCAGCAGTAGCAGAGCCAGCAGCAGCAGCGAAGAAAGCACTTCACAAAGAAATGACTAGCTGCGTGAAGTATGTGTGTTGTTCGAGAAGTTTGTGAAATAATAAAAGAAAGAAATATTTCAGCAAATGTATCCTCTCATGTTTCGGGTTTGTCTGTGGGGCCGGTTGGCTCCACAGCAACACGCACATGCATGCTTCCCACCACTGACAGACCAGTCTCGGACAAACAGGTGGTCACGAGTCAACACAACCGAGACAAGGTAATAAACAAATCAAGTGTCATGTTTAACGTGCCTCTGGGTGCTCAAACAGAGCTAGCTAACATCCCCCGCTGGCCACCTAACAGAGTCACGTGACGTGGGCCCAACTCGCACGCTGCCTAACAAGGTTTTCTTTTCATCTCAACCTGTGGTTAACCGGCGTTCCACGTACATAAGTGACGCCGCCCGTTTGCAGCTCGGTCATGGCTCTGAGGGTGGAAAGAAAAGACGTAGCACGCAGAGCGAGCAGGTACAGCCTCCTAAAAGACGTGTAATGAACAGCAAAAACAATGAGCAATGTTTTACTGTGAAGACGACTCTGCCATCAAAACGCAGCACGTCATCTCAGAGTGTGAGTGCTGTCAAGACTAATGCAGGGGCGGGGCATGCAGCTGACGTGAACAGCCAGCCCTTTCAAGGTAACGGAGGTAGGGCCCATGAACTGGCTGAAACGCATGGCGAACAAAACACAACACGATCATGCACGACTGCTCCACGAGCGGTACGCGCAGTGGAAAGAATAATGTGTTTTAGACAAATGGATGGACGCGCTAATACAGAAAGGTTATGCGCTCCAGTTTGACTAAAAACCGCTGTCGTTCAGAGGAATTCTGAAGACGGTCCTGACAGACAAGGAGCAAAGCTCCTCCCTGCTGTCAGAAATTCAGGAAATGCTGGCGAAAGGAGCAATCTCCAGAGTGCCGGTGAGAGAGGAGAACAAAGGGTTTTATTCTCGCTATTTCCTCATTCAGAAAAAGAATGGCAGTCTGAGACCGATTTTGGATTTATCAATTTTCAACAGGTCAATTGTGGAGAGAGGGTTCCACATGTTGACAATAAAACAGCTGCTCAAAAATATTGATCAGGGGGACTTCTTCACGTCCCTGGACTTGAAAGACGCCCATTGGCACGTCAGCATTGTCCCCCAACACAGGAAATTCCTGAAGTTTTCCTTCCAGGGAGACCAATTCGAGTTCAACAGATTAGCTTTCGGGTATTCGCTCGCACCCCGGACTTTCACGAAGTATGTGGAAGCCACTGTGTGCCCACTACGCACAGCTGGGATGAGAATTCTGTTTTACCTTGACAATCTCCTTCTGCTCAGCAGGTCAAGGGAAGAGGCGGAAACCTAGACCAAAATATTAGCAGAACATCTGCTAACTCTGGGGTTCTCAATAAATTGGAAAAAGAGCTCCTTCCTCTGAGCTAAAAACATTGTTTATCTCGGGGTGGAGCTAGATTCACGCATGATGGGAGCGCGCTTGTCAGATCAGAGAGCTCACTATCTCAAAAAGCAGCTAGCTCGAGTGAAACCCGGAAAGGTGGTGACAGCAGCGACCATTATGTGTTTACTCGGCATGATGGCGGCCGCCCATGTTGTGACAAAACTTGGTTTGTTGCATATGAGGTCGATTCAACGTTGGTTTGCCAGCTTGCGAGTCAACCCGGTTCGCCAGAAGCGGAGAATGATTTTGGTCCACCCCTCCGTGAGAGCAGACCTACGTCACTGGAGAAATCCCCTCATGCTGAAGGAGGAAGTCTCCATGACCAACATACGTCACACGTCCCAGTTTTCACGGACGCTTCTCTGACGGGGTGGGGTGGGACGTGCCTATCTCAGACGGTTGGAGGGAGGCGGTCGAACCACACTCACCTCCATATAAATGTTTTGGAGTTAACGACGGTGCTGAAAGTGGTAAAACACTTTGCTCCTCTGCTCCAGAAACAACATGTACTGGTGCACACCGACAACCAGGTGGAAGCAACGTACATCAATCGACAGGGGGGCATGCATTCAGAGCAGCTGCTGCATGTGGCCAGACAGCTCCTGCTCTGGACGGACCAGAACCTGCTCTCGCTGAGAGCAGTGTACATCCCTGGTGTTCTGAATGTGGGGGCAGACATAATGTCAAGAGGGGGGCCACGTCACGGGAACTGGATCCTTCACTCAGACATAATAAACCAGATTTGGGCCAGGTTCGGGCGCGCAGAAATAGACTTGTTTGCAGCTCGAAACAACGCACAATGTCCTCTGTGGTTCTCATTGAGCCCACGGGACAATCCTCCACTGGAAGTGGACGCATTTGCGCACAGATGGTGGCCGAGAAGCTATTATACGCTTTCCCACCTGTGCCTCTCGTCCCTCGGGTGCTGGAGCAAGTCCAGGAGGAGAGACTGTCACTCATACTGATATCTCCAGAACGTCAAAATGCACCATGGTTTCCAGACCTGCAGCGGCTGGTAGCGGATCACCTTCTAGAGATCACATGGAGGAAAGATGTGCTCCTCCAAGTGGGAGGGGCGATCATGCACTTCCCAGAGATAGGTCAGCCCCTCTGGGTCTGGAAGCTGAGCGGAGCAGACTAACACGCTTCAGCCTCACCCCAGCTATGGTTCAAATGATCCAGGACGCTCGAGCTTCATCCAGAACAACGCTTTACGCGTCTCTAAGTGGGCAGCTTTTCAAAGCTGGTGCTTGGAAAAAGACATTGAAGCCACAGCATGTGAAATTGGCTGTGTGTTATCATTTTCGCAGCTGCTCTTAGAGAGGGGTTTAGCTTTCAGCACCATCAAAGTTTATGCTGCAGCTATCTCATTGTGTCATGAAGGGTTTGGTGACAGGACGTTATTCAATCATCCTCTGATGAAACGTTTCCTGAAAGGTGTACGACGCTGTAGACCCATGAAGCGTGACCTCACCCCCCAGTGGGATTTGACCTTAGTTCTAGGCACCTTCACTAAAGCTCCCTTTGAGCCTTTAGAAGAGGTGACAATGAAATTTTTGTCCATTAAGACTGCACTGTTACTAGCACTCACGTCTGCAAAAAGGGTGAGTGACTTATGTGCACTGCCTGTGGCTCCCTCATGTTTACAGATTAAACCTGATGGCAGCTCTGCAACGTTGAGGCCTAACCCGGCCTTCACACCAAAGTGCATTAATAGCAGCTTTCGATCACGGACAATCACATTGAGTGGGTTCTATCTCCCTCCTCATACATCAGAAGAGGAAACTAGGTCACATTTGTTGTGCCCAGTCCGAGCACTCAGATGTTATGTGATGCGCTCGGCTAGCGTGCGCTACTCTCAGAATCTGTTTGTTCATTACAGAGGCAGTTCACCTGGACGGGTCCTGTCCTCTCAGCGCCTCTCTCATTGGCTGTGTGAGGCCATTTCTGAGGCCTACAAAGCTGCAGGGGAAGAACCTCCTGCAACCTTGCGTGCACACTCCACGTGGGCAATCGCAACTTCCACAGCCCTGCATGCTGGGATGATGGTTAGTGATATCTGTTCAGCGGCGGCCTGGAGCTCGCCCTGTTCTTTTGTCCGTTTTTATCTGAGAGATGTGGCTATGTTTTCTATGACTCAAACAGTACTGGGAGTCATAGATGAGTAATCGGAGAGCCCTCCTGAAGTGGTTTTTTTCACCCACACCGGCCTGCTGGTAGACAGGATGTGGGAGTGTTTACCATCAATAGCTATGCTTGGTTACTATGGTTTATGATTGTTGTTTAATAAAGTGCAAAACGTTCTGTACATAGTTCCAGTAACTGTTCGGCTCCCTTGTGGAAGGGCGTCAGCCAGAGTATGTTCCACTCTCTGACACTGTTGCAAAACACATACACAAAAAACAACAACAACAAAACAAACAACAACAAAAAACACAAACATCAATATTATGCACGTTGCTTCAGCAGCGGGGCATGCCTGGAGGCTGCATCAGAGGCCTGCAGGCCTTCCTCCAGCCCACCAATGCCCTTCCTCCGTGCTCCAGCACGTGACGTGCGTTTTACGCACAGGGAAGGAGGTGCCTTGTTGTGATTGGGTGAGCAGGAGCTGCATATGGGTTGGACCCAGTGTGGCATGGACCACATCCTTCTCCGCCCTTCATCCAATAGGCGGAGCTAAGGGCGGAACCAATACGAAGGTAGAACGTTGGTTACGTACTGTAACCCCAGATTCTACGAGTATTGGCGGAGCTCTTAGCTTCGGGGCCCCACTGGATCCTAAATGGCTGAATGTTAGCTATTTAGAGGTCGTAACCCTCGTGTCAGGGGTCTAAAGGCTGGTTTATACTTCTTGTTGCACGTCTTTTACCCCCCGTTGAGTGAAAAAAAGTTGCACAACTTCCAGCTGCACTCCCACTGCGATCCCCCGGTGACAGTGGTCTTGTACATGGCCCCCAGTCAGAACTCCGAGACACGGACGATGCGGCTCGCAGCGTGTGATTGGTTCAAAGTTTGTGGGCGTTTTTTGTTTGGATGTCCATATATGGTGTATGACACTGCTACACGCTACCCGCTACTTTTTTAGAAGCCGGTTTTTGTTTTTGCTTTGACAGACATGGATAGTTTTGAAGAGAAACTTGCCGAGGCGGTCCGGAACGGGGATCCTGGCGGGACCAATCCAGTTCCTCCATTATACCTGTCTTTGCAGTGGCTGGACACATTCATTAAACACCGGGGGACGACTACAAACATTACAACAGCCGACATAAGAAAAAATGGACCTTGAAATAGCAACACACCTCGGTGGCTCACTGGAAACGCGTAGGGTTTCCGCTCCAAAGCTTTTCTCGACTCGGGTTCAAATCTCACCTGGTATAACTTATTTTACGTTTGTCTTTTATTGGATAAAAAAAAAGGAGTTATATGCCTGTGGTTAACGCAAACTCCTTTTTTTTAATCCAATAAAAGACAAACGTAAAATAAGTTCTACCAGGTGAGATTCGAACCCGAGTCGAGAAAAGCTTTGGAGCGGAAACCCTACGCGTTTCCAGTGAGCCACCGAGGCGTGTTGCTATGTTAAGGTCCACGTTTCCTTTAAACAATCCGCCCCTCATAAAATCCTGGCTACGCCCATGATAACGGACTCACAAATCGAGGTAATGGAGCCTATCATTATATTAAATCCGTTTGTCCTGATAAAACATGCAGTGGGAGTGCGCGTGACGTATGCAGTGGGAAGGAAGAGGGAGCGATTATCCCCACGTCTTTCAGAAGTATAAACACTCAATGCGGTCAGTGACACACACGAAATTACGTCATCGCTGGGTTCACTCAACAGGGGGTAAAAGACGTGCGACAAGAAGTATAAACCAGGCTTAAGTAGACACGGTGGGAGGGGCCCATGCAGTAGGTGGGCGTGGACTAAAAGGTTATTCAGTATGGTCGCTGGCGCAAACATAGATATCATATATAACACTAGATACCCCATAGCCTGCTCCGACGCAGGATTTCGGGCGGCCATCTTGGAGTTGTCACCCTTGAACCTTGCTGCACCAAAACAACAGAGATGCCTCCGCATTGCTTGGCTTATTCGTGTTCAAATCGGAAAACTGTTGATGTCAGGGACCGGGGGATAACTTTTCACAAGTAAGATGAACATATTATTGTTAGTATTTTGTGAATATAATATTACTGTACTGTATTTATGCCCACCATATATATGTATGCTGTATATATATATGTGTGTGTGTATATATATATATATATATATATATATATATATATATATATATATATATATATATATATATATATATACAGTATACATACGTGTATATATATGTATACTGTACAGTATATCTAATACAGTTTCCGCCAGTTTTCGGCAGTCAGTCAGTTTTCGGCAGTGCCCACGAATTGAGCCAGTTAGCTCTGGTGTCCAGTCTCGTAGCTCCATCAGACAGCCGACTTTCTACGATCAGAGGTTCCTGCGCTCGGATACATGAAGCTGAACGGTGGTTTTGTGGAGGAACGATGGGCGAAGCAAAACGACACTGTTGACCGCGTGAAGCTGCAGACAGCGAACCGGACTGACTGGATTAGCAACGAGCTAACATTAGCCTCATAGCTGCAGCCTTGTAGCTATCCGAGAGCCGGCTTTGTGCATCAGAGGTTCCTGGAGCCTGCCTCGATGTTGGACTAGAAGCCAAAGATATCGGGGGACCCACCTAGCTAACTTGAAGAAACAAAGCCGACAGCCTTTTTGGATGGGCTAAGCTAACAGGTGCAGCTATGCCCAACAGCAACCACGGAGTTGGAGGGGCTAGGCTAACAGGTGCAGCTAATGGCGGCGCGCGCAGACGGCTTTCGGAGTTATTAAAACTTATTAAAACATTTTTCTGGCTCCAAATGTATGAAGATAGCATACTAACTGTCCTTACTGTAAAGGGTTTGGACTGCGTGGTGCTACAGAAAGCTGGGGAGCTCGGACGTAACGCAGCGGAGCGGAGGCAAACAGCTGCAGCTCAAAGTAAGATATTAATATTTTATATTTTTATAAATGTTTTAAAGTGTTAGGATAGTTGAAATGCTTGGTAACTGTTCATTACCGCACATGTACGTGTTCAGTGGCGGCTCGTGTGGTATTTATACCTATATACAGGTAGTCCCCGATTTACGAGATTTTCATGCTACGAGATAGTCGGAGGAACGGAACTCGCTCGTAAGTCGGGGAGCACCTGTATCTGTCTAGATCTGTCTTTCTGTTTATCAATAGCTATCTGTCTAGATCTATCTTTCTATCTATCTATAGCTATCTGTCTAGTCTGTCTGTCTGTCTGTCTGTCTGTCTGTCTGTCTGTCTGTCTGTCTATAGCTATCTGTCTAGTCTGTCTGTCTGTCTGTCTGTCTATAGCTATCTGTCTAGTCTGTCTGTCTGTCTGTCTGACAGACAGACAGACAGACAGACAGACAGACAGACAGACAGCTAGCTGACAGACAGACAGACAGACAGACAGACAGACAGACAGACAGACAGACAGACAGACAGGGGAAATTGGAGGCATCCAGTAGCATGTTCTAATTATACAGCAGGAAATAATCAAAAAAGAAGCAGAGTACACACATTTGGAAAAAGTCTATATGAACAAGGTGGTAGGGAGTACTGCCTTCATGATTAACCTATATGCGTATACTGTATGTACAAAGTACTGTATATATGTACATGTACATACATAGGCACATGTAAATATACATACACATTGTATAAGGGTGTCTGCAACCTTTATGATCAAAAGAGCCATTTCTGCCTCTTCGTTCACCAAATCAAAAGTGTCGGGAGCCGCAAAACCTGCTACAACTGAGTCTCAACTGGTGGCCCACAGACCACTACTGTACTGTATAGTGCACTTTTCTGGCCAGTAGGGGGGATTTTATAAAACTAAAATATCTTATGGAATTTATTTTTTAATTTACGGATATTTTTACATTTTAAGACAAAATACAGGACAAGATTCTTGTACAGGAGGAAAAATAATAGATTTTTTTAAATCAATTTCTAAAAACAAACAATAAACTATGCAGGCATGTGATTTTTTTCAATTGTAGAAAAATTACGTACTGTATTCTACTTTGATGTAATAAAGCGTAAACTGAAAGTGTTTTACTCCTTGTAATGTTACTATTATTCACATATTTGAAAAATAAATTACAGGAAAACTGCTAAAACTAGCCCTTTTAGTTGTCATAAGAACCAGTAAAATTCAGTTTTATGTCCGTTTTGGTCAAAGCTTGAAAGAGCCGCTGCAGAAGGACCAAAGAGCCGCATGTGGCTCCAGAGCCGCAGGTTGCAGACACCTGGTCCAGGGTGTTGCAGATTTATGTGGCTCTATTTTTACTGTACGGGGATGAGTTGAACAGTCCATGGTTTGAGAGACAAAGGACTTTTTCAATCTGTCCGTGGAGCAGGACTGGGACAGCGGTCTACCACTGAAGGAGCTCCTCTGCTTAAAGGTGCTATATGTAACTTTCTGTAGCGCGCAGCACTTAGAAATATTTTCAACAGGGAAAGCATTCTGCTCCCTCCCCCTCAGAGCCATATATGGCTCTGCCCCCCCGTGGTCTGCTGAAATTCAAATTCAAGCTCTGTTTTTATTGGCTGATTCAAATTCAAGCTCTGTTTTTATTGGCTGGTTACAAACTCTGTTTTTATTGGCTGGTTAACGGCGGGTCACTTTTGCTTTTTAGAAATGCTTATTTACCACCTGGAGAAGCAAGGGGACAATATTTTTTTTTAATTTTTTCAGAGATTACCTGTCTAACATCAGTCTGTCAGGAGATAGTGACAGAGTGAAGAAATATGTTAAAAATGTATTTTTAGAAAAGTTACATATAGCACCTTTAATGATGGTCAGCATTGTCCATGATGGATAGCAGCTTACTGAGGGCCTTTTCTCTGCCACCATCCTGCTGCCCAACGGTAAAAATGACCCATGAGGCTTCAGTGTTACAGTTGAGGTATTGTCGGTCATTTTGAGCTGATGGCAGCTCCAGATTTAAGCTGATGTCAATGTGGAGGTCGTCAGGACGTACAAATACCTG
>JBBPBX010021236.1:0-21231 GCA_038048925.1 Garcialebias charrua
CTACGGTCCTTCCGTGGTTTTCTTAATTCTTTCAAATCAGTTATTGCAACTAGGTTGTATGGTCCTTTGATCCAAACAATTCCGTGCCATAATGCATAAGGCATTTTTTCTATGGTTCCATTAGCCAATTGAACCGTTAAGTGTCCTATTGTTTTTAGGTTTTTGCGGGTCATGGACACCTCTGCCCCAGAGTCTATCAGATAGGGCTCTCCGTCCACTTTGGTGTGGATTTCGTCCCCATCCCAATAAGCGCCTTCTAGGGTGACCCGCGACCTATCAGCCATTATTTAGCTGGCCCCCCGTCCCTTTTCTTTCGGGATTCCTGGAGGGCCTGTCTCTGCTCAGGGGTCATTCTATTATATTCTTCTGTAGGCACGTAATCGCTCTTTTTCTGAGGTGCTGCATTTCCAGGTGAAGCTTGATACCTTCTTGGCTGTTGGTTTCTGTACTGTTGTTCTTGCTGAGGTCTCTGAGACCGTTCTCCATACTGTTGTTCGGATCGTGGTCTTTGGGGATTTTCTCTGTATTGCGGCTCAGACTGCCTTGGGGACCCTCTATATTGTTGCTGCTGTTGTTGTTGAGGGGCCCTAGGGGCCACTTTTGGCTGTTTTGAGCTCTGTTTTGTCTCATTTTTCCTCTTTTCCTCCCAGTACTGTTGTTCTAGATCATAAGCTTTCACTGCCTGATCGATCTGGGGGACTAAAGTATCATTGGGCATTGAAATGAATTTCACCTCACCTTTCCTACCCTTTGTTACTATTCTTAAGGCCTTAACATACCTTTTTGGCGGGACATTTTGTTTTAGTGAATACCAGACTGATGTGAGGTGTTGGCCTTGATCCATGCGTACTTTTGCCCGTTGAATTTGAGCATCCTCGTCGTCCATGTCCTCAAGTACCAATCTCTCAAAATGATCTTGAGCTGTCTCCTCTTTGCCCACTGGGTTTGCAGTGACATTACCCAGCCACAGTTTTCTGGCTGCGTCACACTCGGTGGAACTGATCACCATAGGCCATACATCTTTTATGTATTCTTCGGGTTTTTCATCAGATCTTTTTTCCCTTACTAGATTTTTCAGCATTTTGTACTCACGATAACTATCAGCATCTGAGTTGATGACCCGGTTTTGCTCTGCCTTTTTAGGTTTTTGGTTTGGCTGAGGTTCGTGGTATGACTGATTATCCTCTTCCTGACCCTTTGTCCCCTCATCATCTTCTGATGATATCTCATCCCTCATTTTCTCATTTGTTTCTTTGGCATACTTGTATGCAGCCTTTCTCATTCTCCTTAGCATCACATCATGCGCTATTGATACGTAAGCGGTTCTAAATTTTTCGGTTAGGTCTTGGTGAGCGGCCAGTGTGGGGAACATGGGCATCATCAAAATGTTAGCCCATTCTCCCAAGGTGGCTTTTACTGTCAATCCCACCATCTCATCTAAACTATCTGCCCACACAGGGGGAATGTCACGGTTGCTTTGACCGGCCTCAGGAACGTAGGTACTACGTCCTTGTTTTGTCTTTATGGGACCCCAAGTAATGTCCCTGGCTGCTCGTTCTGACGCTTGACGTGGATCTATTAGCGGTACCGTTTTCTTTTGCCCCTTCCTTAGTCCAAACCTCAAGGACTGTTTTGGTAGATGTTTTTGCTCCATTGAGCTCAGGCTAACACTATCATCACTTTCAAAGTTCATTAAACCTGGGTCTTCATCAGAATCTTGGTCTAATCTTTCTTGTGGCTGTTCATCCCCGATCTCTGCGTCTGTTGCATTTAAGGCTTGTATTGCGGTGACTACCTGATGTCCAGTTCGTCCTTCTGGAGTATCTGCTCCACTCCTCCTGATTCTGGATTTAGAACTGGTCGACTCTTTCCTTATGGGGGTGGTCTCATTCAGTGTTAATCTTTGGTGGATGTTTTTCGCGGTGGATTTCTTTTGTCCTGTGTCCCCTGAGGTACCTGGTACCTCTCCGTCATTTATTTCAGTGTTCTTGGGTTGTTTGTTGACGGATTGTTTCCCTGGCGGGGACATTTCGGCCAACAACCGTTTCTTTCGTTCTTCCTCCAGGTGGGGTGGGGTCACTATGACTATTTCTTCTAGCAAGGTAGCGCTTGGCATACTGCTTGCCAAGTAAGTCATTGTATGAACAGCAACTCGTTCGGCTATTTCCCACTGGAGGTTTTCAGATCGTAACCCTTCGGTTGTCGTTACTACTCGTCTGAAGTTTTTCGCGAGCGCTTGGGCCATCCCTTGCTCGAGGGCCTTTATCATTTCTCTCATATACCCATCATTACTATCTGCTTTTTTGTAGCTTCTAATTGGGACATGTATTATAGTATTATACAAGAGATTCCCTCCGCTCGTTAGGCGCACTTTTGACTCTGATTCTCGTGTTTGTGCCATCAACTCTCTTACTTCATTTTCATATTGGGGTCCAGCTGCAGTGTTCAGGACCTTTCTGAAAGTTTTGTTATGGATTTTACAGTTATTTTTGGTGAATACCAGCAGCCCATCGCCCTCCATTGTGAAGGCGCTTCCTACCAAACTACATACCTTGATCCCATTTTGAAGTTTTAAGACCCGAGCTTCGTCGGGTAATGGACCGAGGGGTTTTGAGAATTGGATTGTCTCTATGGGTTGCTTGCGAGGAGATCCAGTCCTTGGGTTTGCTCTTGGGGCTGGTTCTGGTACCCCTTCTAGGGGTCCTAAGAAAGTTTGTTTCGGCCTGCCTGATCCATGAGGGAGTTCAAAGTCTTGGTCATGATGTTTTATCTTAGCAATACTTTTCTTAGGAATTTCTCCCGAGGGTCGTAAGGAACCTACTAGGGGTTGATTTGTCTCATGCTGCCCCTTCGGGCTCTGTTCATCGGTTTCTACTCTAGGTCTTACATTCAATTGTTTGATCACTTGGTCTGCTAGGATTCGGGCCACGAGTGTTAGTTCCTCTTGGGCCCCATCCACAGTGTCCCTGGCCGGTGGCTTTTCGTCGTTGTCAGGGTTTCCACCGTCCCCGGCATCACTTGATTCTGGGTCAGTACAATAGTTAGGTTGCACTCTATAACCCGTTAGGTCCGCCTGAGAACCCCATAGATTGGGACCCTGACTCGAGGCCGGTTTTATGGGTCCTGTTCCTAACCCACTACTGCCTCGCACCCTTGGTGTTACTTTTTTTCGACCTGCTATCATTTGTTTGTACTGCCCCAGTTTAATCAGTTCATTCCTATACCCCTGGAATCTCGAAGCCGCTTTCACCTCTGGGTTCCTGAGATCCCAGTCCACATCCATCTCCTTAGCTACCATTTTTACTAGGGGATCGTATTCTGCTGAGGGGCTGTATATCATTATTATCTCTCTAGTGGTTGTTAGTTCAATCTGCCGCACCCACCATTTTAACCAACTGTGGATTTCAGTCTTTGTTTTTATTGCTGTCGGGTTTTCCCATACCTCTATTCGAATTTTACTTCCCGCAGGGGTGCAATCAACCGTGCCCCATTTTTTTATTTCTTCATGCAGGCTTTCCCGCAAGGTTTCCTCATCCATTTTCGGGTAGTTTTGTTTGAACGATTGTTTGACCATTTCCTGTACTTGTGGATCCCAGGTTTCGTACCCTCGGCCATACAGGATAACTTCAAGGCCTAACTTATTTTCTTTTTCTGTGACCCTTGTTCTTTTAGGAGCAACGGGCCTCCTGTCTGGCTCAGGTTCTTTATCGGACTCTTCCGGAGTGTTTATTTCGGAGTCTGATCCAAGCTCTGGGTTTTGTGTTACTTCATACTTTTCTAGCCGGTATTGTCTCAATTTATGTATCTCTTCTTGATACGCTTTGCTCATGGGGGTTGCTTTGACATCTGGGTCTATTATATATCCGCCTAACCCGGATTCTTTGGCAACCCTTCTTATTAGGGGGTCGTAGTCTGCTGATGGGCTAAGTAACGCGGTTATAGTCCCCCCTCTGTTCACCTCAATCTGTTTTATACACCATCGCAGCCACGCTTTAATATCGCCCTTGCTTGTTACTTTTGCTGGATCTTTTACTACTATTATTCGGTTGAAGGGTCTTTCCTGTAAGCAATAGAATTCTCCTTTTGTTCTTATGTATTGCACCAGGTTTTGTTTTAGGGCTTCGTCCACGACACCGGGGTTATTCTCCCTAACCGCGTTCTGAACGTGTTGGTGCCAGGTCTCAAAACCATGACCGTATGGGAGAATGGTAATTTTCAGCTCTTTTGGTGTTTCTCCACCTGGCGGGGGAGCTGTTGGATTTGTTCCTCCCCCCCCACGTTCATCGTCCGTAGTTTCAGGAGATCCGGTTACGGAGTCATTTTCAGGTTCCATCTTAGGTCTCTGTTTCCTTTTCACTTTGTACGCTTTCATTCTGTTCAATTCCTCCTCATATTGTGGGAGTATTTTGATTGCTTTTGCATCAGGAGTTGCGCTAGAATGTGCTATCCCCGATGTCTTAGCCGCCCTCTTTACGAGAGGGTCATACTCGGCCGAGGGACTGTGTAACATTATTATGTTTAGCCCATAAGGGGCCTCAAGCTGCTGTGCCCACCATTTTAGCCATGTTCTGGGGCCAGCTGTACGTGTCATAAAGCCTGGGTCTTTTATTACCACTATCTGACGGCCTTCTACCAACCCAGGACTACAGAAGATATTTTTGTCTGCTATTTCCTTAGCCAGGTGGGTCTCTAATTCCTTATCGTTTACTTTTATGTGACTTCTTCTGTATTTAATTTGAAGATTGGAATGCCAAGT
Source organism: Garcialebias charrua (assembly GCA_038048925.1). Lineage (NCBI taxonomy): Eukaryota > Metazoa > Chordata > Actinopteri > Cyprinodontiformes > Rivulidae > Garcialebias > Garcialebias charrua. The sequence continues at coordinate 4,757 of JBBPBX010021236.1, forward strand.
ATGGAACCCCTGGCCATACGGAATTATTTCTATCGGAATCTCATTCTTTGGCTCGCCTTCGGTGTCCGATTCTTGTTGGTTCGGATCGTCCGTTTTGGGCGGATCCTCAGTCTTTGTCGTTGCCGCTGGTGCGGGTTTTGGTCCAGTTGGATCGTTTTCTGTGGACTGGACCACCAGTCCTGTTGGTGCCGCTTCTGCAGCCATTTTTCGTTTTTGTCGTCTCGAGTTTGTCCGTTTTCAAAGCCGACTGACTTTATGTCCCTGTACCTGGGATGAAAACCGACCTGCTGCTAATCTTACTCCCGATCTATGGTCAGTAGATCACGAATAAGCCCTTTTTACCCCGCCCACTGCTGTGGAATTAAGGGGCACTTAGCTGATAGCTTAGACCAGCCGACTACAACTTCTCTACTCTAAGAGGAGTCGTTTTTCTGGCGCTTGTCAGTCCTTTGACGCACGCCTTGTCTCTTGGGAGTCTTTATTCATAAAGAGGGTCCCTTCGTGGTCGCCATGTTTGCTTATCTGAATAATCAGCGAGGTAATCACAAGGTGCGTGACACGCCCTCACTGCAGCCTACCTGCTAACAGGGTCTATTGAACCGGTCCCGGAGTTTGGGTATTACCTTGAACTACGTGGGACAGCTTCCGACTGAAGGCTGTCGATGGGAGAATTCATCTGGACTATTCACCTCCTAGCTTCCATAAGCCACACCCCTTTTTCACCTTGCCCCTCCCTCCACCTCAGCAGCTGGGGACCGGAGGGTTTAGTACAAGGCAACTCATGTTAACGGAGGCTTCTCCCGTGTTTAAGCTCGCTATTGTTACTGATCCAGTTAATTTTAGGATCCAGGAGATCGGATCCTGGGGTATTGTTTTTATATTAAACCTTAGATGCTAATGCTTAACCTTTCAAAACCTCCCAATATTTGATGTTATCTTTGTGAACCAAACTTTACATTTCCATGGACAAGTGGATGATGAATAAAAGTCAAGAATTTTACGTTTTGTTTATTTTAATCAATTATTTTGCAGGGAAGGATCAGCGTTTACAGCATAACAGTACAATTAATTATTATGATTATAAGTAAAACAAAAGTATTAATTCACCAAACAATCCTCAGACCTGATGTTAAGTTGTTCAGTCTGCATGTAGTCTTTGAGGAGGTTCTTTTCTGGAGTCCAGGCTGGAGAGGCTCGGAGGGTAGTCTCATTGATGTTACACAGTTAACACTTCCAATACCCATCCAGTCTTATAGACCAGAATTAGAGCGCTTAATCATAAGAAACTTCCTCATCCAGCTTTATGAGCTAGAGTTTAGAGTACACTCACTCATTTCCATCTCATCTGATTTTAAGAATCAGAGTTAGAGTGGTCTTCTGCAAACACACGTCTCTCCTGACCTTAAGGATCAGGGTTTAGAGTTTTACTTAAAATCTTACCCAGTGTATGTATCTCACCAGAGCCCTCCGGATTATCAAGCAACCTCGAGCCATTAAGTCTCTAAGATAATTGAATTGTCTATTTGCTTCCGCTCTATCCGCGTTTAATTTGATTTGATTTAAATCTAGCTGAAGCCAGGATTCAGTAAGGTGTCTTACAGGCATACCCTTTTCCTTCCTCAAAGTCCCTCGGGGACCGAGAGGGAATACCTGAAGCAGTCGCCTTCAGTCCCTGAGGACTGAGACTCACCTCTGACTCCCTGCTGGTCTGATCTGAAGAAACAAGTTTTGCTTCGTCCTGGCTGTCTGGGTAAAAACTGTCCAGTCCTTCCTCAAAGCTTAAAAATGAAAGAAAAGAAGTCTCTCCCCAGGACGCTTGCTTCCTCCTGTCAGCACGGAGTCGATCTGAACCACGCCTTGGGTCTTCAGTGGAGCAGGTCAGCTCCAGTTACTCGATGTCTGATGTACAGTTCCTCGACCGCATCATGACAACTTCGGACAGCCTGACAGCTGGACTGCCTCGTCCTGTCGCAACAGGGTGGTTAAATAGAAATCTTAGTCCCGCCTCCTCCCTGGGAGGAGGGGGATAGCTTGTCTATGATTGGTTAAGTCTGCTTGCTTTGTCAGTTTCCAGGCAAACTTGTTGCTCTGTTCTATTTCTGCTTGAAGCTACATGATCCCTTATTAGGAAATGAATTTGCTCTTTTTGCTCGAGGCTGGATGATTCACCAGGGCGGAGGTTGACACAACTCTGGTCAGTTAGTTACATCACTTTTTCCAGTAAAGTGTTTGCAAGTTATACTTTTCAACATGTGTGTTTTGCAAGAAACCACTTTTATCACAAAACCATCTTTGAAACATAGTAACACATCATTACAATTGCTATCATAAAATGATTAACTCTCTATCATAATAAAGTCACATTAAATGATTATATTGGTTAAAACCATATCTCACTTGATTATATTAGTTAAAACACATCTACCATGATTATTGGTAAAAATCATATATCTCTTGCTCGTATTAATTAGAACAATTTACTTATAAAAACCAATCAAGGTTAAACCAAGTTCAGATAAAACATTTTAAAGTTAAAACAAGTCTTTGGCATCCTGTTTCTCCCTTCTGCTCTCTGCTCTTGTGAAAATGTTCGTGTATGAACTTAAGAATGTGGCTGCTTGCTTTTAGGAAGTGACTTTCTTCATGCCTTTCACAACTCTTAACTGTTAACCTTTAAGACACCGTTAACTTCTCTTATTTACCTTAACTACAGTTTTTATTATTCAGACTTCATAGGCTTTTCTGAGGTTTAAAACAATTCTTCTTTTCTGGTCTTTAGAAATTCTTCTCTTGTGCTTAACCTGCCTGTCTGTGTGAGCGTGCGTCTGGGCGAGTGTGTGTGTGTGTTTACTCATGGTGACTCATTGTGGCTTTCTACAAAACTTCTTCCACAACCTGTTCTTCGGTAAACCTTAAGACATAGTCAAACTTCTCTTATTTATTCTATCTTTTTCCTCTGGTTCATTTGTGTTTCTTTGGGCGCGCCTGTGTGTGTGTATGGATGGGTTGCTTGCACTAGCTGTTTACCTATGGTGGTGTGCTATCATAAGACTCCTTCTATGTTAAATATTCCTTACAGCTGCACCTTTAGAGCAAAGTCCGATAAGAACAGAATACATCTTTTCATGAGTTGCACCATAATAATGCTGTGTGTTGGTTTGAATTCCAACAATAACTTCACCTTATCCGACACTGTGAAACAGTTCAATCACAACATATCCACTAATACAATTTCACACATTTAATATGATCAGACAAACTACTGTAAACACTCCAACAATGACCTCATCAGTTCAACAGAATCACAGGACCTGTGCAATGTAACAAAGGTTTAATCTGTTACAATGTTCAATATTTTTCACCTGCTCATTGTGAAGTTTTAAAATGACTTCTGTCTGAATAAGGTCATCAGATGAGGTAGACATATATTAACTTGCAGCTGCATGATAAAAAACTTGCAGAATTGTTCATTTGTTTGAAGATTACTCACCCACCCTAGTTATATTGTTTACATAGTTTCAGGGACACGTTGGCTCAAATTTTTTGTGCTTCATCTTCTGACTCTCATCATATTCTATCAAGTGGAAACCTCAGATGAAAGCAGTTAGATGTTCCCACCGCTAGTTAGAACGACTGTGTGTCATGTTTTGAAGCATAAAGAGACCAAGTAGGACCTCACTGCAGCAGAAACCTGTAGTTTTAACAGACCTTAGAAAGCCAAAACACTTCCACACTGACGAATTAGTCTTTCCTCTCTAATCAGTGATGTCATCGCTTTCTCTTCGCGTGTGAAACTTTGTTCAATCACATTCTGACGGACATGGGCACTCGTTTGAAGTGAAAACTACGCTCGTCGAAGGTTAGCCTAGCCTGCTACCGCCTGCTGGAAGCTGCGAGATCTACGTCACCACGCACTTACGTATTTGTGTCACAGCTTTTTCTGTCCGGGCGCTTCAAGCCGAACAGGAAAAGCGTCAGTGAAAGGCTGTAAAATCCTATCGAAATAATCGTTAAATAAAAACTTAGCCCCTGTATCAACTTATTCCTTGAATTTTCAATAATCAGATTAATGTTTTCAGAGCCTCTCTCTATTTGATTCTTTATTACGTATTTGTGTCACAGCTTTTTCTGTCCGGGCGCTTCAAGCCGAACAGGAAAAGCGTCAGTGAAATGCTGTAAAATCCTATCGAAATAATCGTTAAATAAAAACTTAGCCCCTGTATCAACTTTTTCCTTGAATTTTCAATAATCAGATTAATGTTTTCAGAGCCTCTCTCTATTTGATTCTTTATTATTAATCCCAAGGGAGACTGCGTGCTCGCTAGCTAGCACGCTAGTTAGCAGACTCATGGCGTCTACTGCAGCCAGAAATAAACTTTATTTACGCCGCAAACAGCCAGCTCTTGTTACCAGTTACGATACACAGCTCCTACAACAATTCTAAATGTACAAAAAAAATGCTCAGGACTGAATATTTAATTGACTGACCATTTCACTGTCACATAATGTTACTAAAAATCAGCAAATAGACTGATATATATATTAACCCGCTTTCCATCAGCTAAAATAAGCGCATATTAACAGTTTACTTACAGTGCAACACGTTCTTGATCTGCCGAAGTAAAGGAACAACTGTAAAGCTTTACAAAGTGAGCCTCTACTTCATGCCATTTTGCTTAAAATACACATTACAGTGCTCATTATTATCTAGTTTTGACTTAAAACATTGTTTAGAGCTTTTTTCTCAAAAATACTATACACTGTTGTTCAAAATTTTATTGTACATTCCAAAGATTGTCTTACCTCTGACAAAATGGATGGTCCAGTCCACTTCTGAAGCATGTGTGTGCACATGGCAGAATGTGCAGCCAAGATGGCGGAAGTGTAGAGTAATTAAAATCAAAGTGCTTTAATTAGTAAAATCTATTAGATTTAAAAATCTTCATATTTTTCTATTAAAATATGCTAAAGATATCGTTGCTTATTTTACCGTAAAAAAATATAAGTAAATTTAAATTACTTAACATCTCAAAAATGTTGAATTTTGCTTACACTGAATTAAAACCATGCATATGCATTTTTACTGAGTAACAGTTACTATCAGTGGCCTATTAGATACTACTTAACCCCAATCACACTTTTTTCAGTGAATGTTGGAAAGAAGAGTGGGCCAGAATACTTCAACCATGTGAGACACTGATGAAGTCTTTTAGAATACTCCTACTAGGAGTTATTGCTACTAACTGTCATGATCGACGTCTGTGTGTTGAACCCAAATGCAGGAAGACGAGGAGGCTCCGGTAAAATAAGTAAAAACATTTATTAATGAATAAACAAAACAAAATGCTGACAGGGCAGCTAACTTACTTTAAGGAGCAGACACAGAGGGATAACGAGCATGAAGCCTTAGGACAAGGACAATCCAGAGACAATGACAAGACACCAAGGGACTGAATATATACAGACACTGACAAGGTGAAATGACAGACACCTGCGGTGATTAGGATTAGACACAGGTGTGTGACAGTGCTGGGGGAAGGAGGAAAATTTTGGGGGTTGACAGGGCAGAAAAACTCAAATTTGGAAGGACAAACTTTTGGCGGAAAATTGTGGATTTTGGACTGGACGGTTGGCATAAGCTGGTATGTGACTGGGTCAGAATGGCAAACCAGGTAGGAGATAGCGAGGAGGACATGATGTTAGAGGATTGGATGCAAGTAAGAAGAGGAAGAGGACGAGGTCAAGAAAATGGTGGAGATATGAAGGAAGGTGGGAGGGTGTCAGAAAGTCAAGGAAATAAAAGAGAATTAGAGGGAAATAATTCAGATGAAGAAAGAGCAATTCATAGGAAGGTCATGAGGGAGGAATTTAAAATAATTCTCAAGTTTAAGAGGGAGGAAACCCAGGGATACTTGAGCCCAATTATAATATCTAAAGAAATAAAAAAGAAAATAGGAGAGGTAGAAATGGTGAAGGTATTGAGGTATGGAAACTTGTTGATAATCTGCAAAACTGAAGAACAAAGAACTAAGCATTACAAGTTGATAATATCTGCAAAAAGGTGGTGGTAGAGAAACACAATGTAGGAGAAAATAAAGTCCTGAAAGGACAGGAATACCAGTGGAGGAGGATTTTGATCAATTAAAATGAAACATTGTCAGAGTAAAGGTGAACACTTTAAAGAGATTAATGAGAACAGTTGATGGAGAAAAAGTGGGAAGCATGTCCATTTTAATCGAGTTCTCAGAAACAATAATGCCAACTAGATTAAAAATAGGATTAATGAGTTTCCCGGTCAGGCCTTTTATCCCCCCACCACTCAGATGCTACAAATGTCAGAGGTATGGACGCATGGCAGCGGTGTGTAAAGGCAAGCAGATGTGTCCTAAATGTGGAGAGGAGCACAGGATAGAAGAATGCAGAGAAGACAAACAAGAAAAGTGCTGTAACTGTGGGGGTCAACACAGAGCTAACTCTGGAAAATGTGAGGTGAGATAGAGAGTGGTAGAAATACAGTACAACAAATCAAAATGACTAAAAATATTAGCTACGCTGAAGCAGTCAAGAGTGTTCAGGGACAAAAGAAAAGAGAAGCAGACCAGTCAGAGAATCAAGTACCACAACAAACCAAACTGCAAACAGAGGAAAACATCACACTGTCAGTAGAAAAACTCATTTTATTCATAGCATATGTCATCAACTGTACAGATCAGGCTAAACACAGAACAGAGAAGATTAAAATAATAGCAAGGGGGGCAGAAAAGTTTCTGGGATTCAAAGAGGCATCGTGGGAAAAAATAAACAAAGGGCTGGAAATAGATGGGAGACCAGAAACACTGGGCGATAAACCCAGATGTGAATACTGCAATGGAACGCCAGAAGTCTTATTGCAAATGGACACGAATTTAAAGGGTATATTGAAAAATTAGAAGAAAAACCAGAAATAATATGTATACAGGAAACATGGTTAAAAGCAACATTAGAATTTGTAATTAAAGGGTATGATAGCATCAGAAGGGATCGGCAAGAGGGAAATGGAGAAGGGTGTGGAATATTTATAAAACAAGGAACACAATGTCAAATATTAAGAAAAGGCGTAGATTTAGAATATATAGTAGTGGAAATATGGGAAAAAGACGGAAAATATAAAATAATAAATTTTTATAACCCTTGTAAAAATATATCAATAGAATCAATGGAAGAAATAATGGGATATTTAGATGGAAAGGGAATATGGTGTGGGGATTTCAATGCTCATAGTACACTCTGGGGTAAAAGTAATGATAAAAATGGTCAAGAAATTGAAGAATTGATGGAATTAAAACACCTAGTGTGTCTTAATGATGGGAGAGGAACCAGAATCAATGTTAGGACAGGAGAAGAATCAGTGATTGATTTAACACTGGTATCAAACTCACTGGCTGGCAGTTGTGAATGGGATATTGATAAGATTACAACAAATGGAAGTGATCATTACCCCATTAAGATAAAAATACAAATAAAACCAGAAAGCAGCAAAGTAGAGGGGAATAAATGGAATTTCAACAAAGCAGAATGGAATAAATTTACTTATATCAGCGAACAAGAATTACGAAAAATTGATATGACAGCAGATGTAAATAATATAAATTCAAATATTTGTAGGGTTATTCTATCTAGAGGCAATAGAACATTCAGTGAAGAAAGGAGGAGGAAGGAAAGAAAGGAAGATAGTACTATGGTGGACAAATGATTGTAATAAAGAAATCAAGTCAAGAAATAAAGCATTTCAATCAATCAATCAATCACCTTTATTTAATCAATCATTCATCAATCATATTTAATCAATCAATCAATCAATCATATTTAAAATACTTAAAAATAATTCTATTTTTCAACATTTAACAGATTACAAAAGAGAATAGTAAGTAAGAATAGTAAGGAGGACAATTAAGGAGGCAAAAAGAAACTACTGGAGAAAATTCTGTGACACTATTGGGAAAGAGACTAAACTTGATAAAATCTGGAAAGTAATTAAAAGAATGAATGGGATCAGGAAAGAATATGGTTATCCAGTACTGAACACAGATAAGCGAATGATTATTAAAGATAAAGATAAAGCTGAAATATTAGCTGAAACCTTTAGAAAGACTCATAGTACAAATAACATTAGTGCAGAGGAAAACAAAGGGAGGGAAGCCACAAAACTAAAGTATAGATATTTACAACAGAGTACTGAAGTAAATGATAATTTACTGAATGCACCTTTTAGAAAAGACGAACTAAACAGAGCCCTCAGAAAAACCAAGACAACAGCACAAGGAAAAGATCAGATCTGGTATTTAATGATAGATAATCTCAGTGAAACATCCAAAGAAATCATTTTAGAACTGTACAACAAAGTCTGGGAGGAGGGGGAGCTGCCACAGAGCTGGAAGGAGTCAGTCATCATACCCATAGCAAAACCAGGAAAAGACAACACTAAACCAGAAAACTACAGACCAATTGCTCTAACATCAAACATATGTAAAACATTAGAAAAAATGATAAATGAGAGATTAACATATTATTTAAACAGCAAAGGATATCTATCTAAATATCAAAGTGGGTTTTGAAAAGGACATAATACATATGATTCAGCTTTACGGTTAGAACATGAAATCAGAAAAGCGCAGATAGATAAAGACAGTGTGGTGGCGGTGTTCTTTGATATTAAAAAAGCATATTATATGTTGTGGGTTGAAGGGTTGTTAATTAAAAATAAAGAAATTAGGTATTGCAGGGAAAATGTTCAAATGGATCAAAAACTTTTTTTTAATCAAAAAGGACAATACAAGTTAGAATAGGAAAAGAATATTATGAGAAATGTGTTGTAGAAAATGGAACACCACAAGGCAGCATAATAAGTCCCTTATTGTTTTCATTAATGATAAATAATGTGTTTGTAGAAATAGAGGAGGGGATGAGCTGTTCACTCTTTGCAGACGACGGAGCAATTTGGAAAAAAGGAAGAAATATAGAAGTTACAGTAGATAAAATACAAAAGGCTATTAATGAAATAGAAAGATGGGCAATAAAGTGGGGGTTTAAATTTTCAGTGGCAAAAACAAAGGCAATGATATTACATACATGGAAAATAATTATAGAAGTCAAAAAGCAAACTGTATAATCAAGAAATAGAACAAGTTAAGAGTATAAAGTTTTTGGGAATATGGTTTGATGAGAAAGTAATATGGAATATTCACATTCAAAAAATTATTGATAAATGTAAAAGGGTTGTAAATATTATGAGATGTTTGGCAGGAAATGAATGGGGAGCAGACAGAACAGCATTAAAGAGAATATACACCGGTCTGATCAGGCCAACTATAGATGATGGCAGTGTAATCTATAGATCTGCAGCAAAAACACAACTAGAGAAACTAGACAATATCCAACATCAAGCACTGTGAATCTTTTGCACTAATGTTTGTATTACATTACTGCCTATAGTCATACTACTGTTTACATTCACTGTTTACATTTATTAATACTGTTTACATTTATTACTACTGCTTTACATTTATTACTACTGTTTACATTTACACTACTTTTATCTACACTACTGCAGATACATATACAGCATTCTCTGACTAGCCTTATCTAAGGATGCCAAATGTGCCTTATGTGCCTTACTGCATATGCCACTTTGCCTCTATACCAACATCAACTACCTCATACATATACTGTGTACATTAACTTATATGCTGCTGTGCCACTCTTTGCAAATGTCAACGCTAGAAACTTCAGTTTATTTTATAGATTTACGTTTTTATACTTTTCATACTACTATGCAAAAACTCAGGACAGTATTACACTTTTATTATTTCATTTTATGCTTATGTTCATTGGGTGTTTGGTGTTTTAGGGGTGTTTGGTGTTTCAGTGTTGGTGTAAATTTTCATACTTTTATACTATTATGAAAAAACTCAGGACAGTGTTACACTTTTTTACTATTTTATGCTTATGTGTATTAAATGTTTTAGTGTTTAGTGTTTAGATGGTTACTGTTGCACCGAGGGACTGAGAGAAACGCAATTTCAATCCTGTGTATGTCCTGTACATATTGCAGTTCTGACAATAAAGTTGACTTTGACTTTGACTTTGACTGTACAGGAGCATTCAGAACCACCCCAACAGCAGCACTTAAAGTAGAGGATGTGGTTGGCCATATTAAGCCATCAGGTTCCCCTCGTGACCTTGTCCTCCCTCGTCTGTTAAAAGAGGTTTTTTCCAGCATCAGGCAGGTGATCCTTGCTGTTATCAATAGCAGTCTGTCCTCAGGTGTTGTGCCAATAAGTTTTAAACATGCGGTGGTGCAGCCCCTGCTTAAAAAGCCCAGCCTAGACCAATCTGTCTTGGCTAATTTTAGGCCCATCTCCAAGCTGCCTTTTATTTCAAAAATTTTAGAAAAAATTGTGTATTCACAGGTGAAATGTTTTCTGGACGAGCACAACATAATGGAGGTTTTTCAGTCTGGCTTCAAAACTCGCCACAGCACAGAATCAGCTCTAGTCAGAGTTTTTAATGATATTCTTATGGCCAATGATTCTGGTGAACATGTGGTTCTTGTCTTGCTCGACCTAACCGCTGCCTTTGACACAGTGGACCATAACGTTTTAATATCACGTTTACAGCACCAAGTGGGTATCTGTGGTACTGCACTGAGCTGGTTTAGGTCCTATCTGGCAGACAGAACCATGTCTGTGAACATAGCTGGTTCTGAATCCTCCACTGCTCCTCTGTGTTTTGGGGTTCCACAGGGCTCCATTTTAGGTCCCCTGCTTTTCTCCCTTTACCTACTTCCATTGGGATCAATCCTCAGAAAGCATGGGATCTTTTTTCATTGTTACGCCGATGATAGTCAGATCTATATGCCACTAAAAAAGAAAGATGCCTCCTCAATCAGGCCACTTCTGTTGTGTCTTGAAGACATCAAAGCTTGGATGTCTTTAAACTTTTTAAATTTTAATGAAAAGAAAACAGAAGTGATGGTGTTTGGTCCTAGTGGCTCTTGTGAACCTTGCCCTGTTGATCTTGGCCCTCTGGCACCACATGTAAAGAAAACAGTTTCTAACTTGGGTTTTAAAATGGACAGTGATTTTAAATTAGATTCCCAGATTGGAGCGGTGGTCAAGACCAGTTTTTATCACCTCAGACAGCTGGCTAAGGTAAAGTCCATCCTTACACAGCAGCAGCTGGAAACAGTAATCCATGCCTTCATCACCTCTCGGCTGGATTACTGTAACGCTCTTTACCTTGGAGTCAGCCAGTCCTCCCTCAGACGTCTCCAGTTGGTCCAGAACGCTGCTGCTCGCCTTCTAACTGGAGTTCATAAGAGGGAGCACATCACCCCCACTCTGGCTTCACTCCACTGGCTGCCTGTTCATTTTAGAGTTCATTTTAAGATTCTTTTATTTGTTTTTAAAAGTTTAAATGGTCTTGCTCCATCCTACCTCTCTGAGCTGCTTCACCCATACTCTCCTGCTCGGTGCCTCAGATCAGCTGATCAGCTGCTTCTGGAGGTGCCGAGGTCCAAACGGAGGCTCAGAGGAGACAGAGCTTTTTCTGTTGCTGCTCCAAAACTGTGGAACGATCTCCCTCTTCCCGTCAGACAAGCTCCTTCACTGTCCAGTTTTAAAACTCTTCTAAAAACACATTTTTACTCACTGGCTTTTAGCACAGACTGAATTTGTTCTGCACTGTTTTTATTGTTTTTATTGATCTTAATGTTTTAACAACTGTTTTATTTTTATGTGTTTAAATGTTCTTGATTTTATGTACAGCACTTTGTTGCAGCTGTGGTTGTTTTAAAGGGCTCTATAAATAAAGTATTATTATTATTATTATAGAGATGGGAGAAAGGCCTTTAGAATTGAGAAGATCACAGCTAGCAATACATTACTGGATTAACTTAAAAGGAAATAACCCGGATCATCCAACATTAGACATTTTAAAACCATGCTGGGAAAAAGCAAAGAGAGAAACAGGAAGCTTTGGTCGGGTAATAGATCAGAAGGTGCAAGAAGTTCAAATAAGAAACCTAACAATAAGTCCAATAGTACCGTTGTCCGTTGCCAACAATACCACCATGGATACTACCAACTGCAAAAGTAGATCTTACACTTGTGGAAAAGAAAAAAGATAAATAATTCACTTTAAACTCGTATACAGTACAGTACAGAAATATATAAATAACTATTATGGTTACGTTCAGATATACACAGATGCATCAAAAGACACAACAGGGAAAATAGGAATTGCAATTATCATCCCAGAGTTCCGTAAGAAACAAGTTAAAAGGATTACAAATGGATTGTCAGTATACACTGGGGAAATATTAGCAATATTATTATCAGTACAGTGGATAGAAGATGTCAGACCATTAAAAACAAAACTGTAGTTTGTTCAGATTCAAGTTCATCACTTACAAGCTTACAGCACAGCCACTCGGACAGCAGACCAGACATTCTGTTAGAAATACAACAAACACTATTCAGAATAATGATGATGGTTTGGAAGTCACATTTCTGTGGGTACCAGCACACATTGGGGTTGAAGGAAATGAAGCAGCAGACAGGGAAGCAAAAAGAGCAACAACACAACAAGTTAACTTTATAATAAGCCAATCAGAAGCAAGAAGCATTGTTAAACAAAAACTGAAAGAAAGGTGGCAGAAAGAATGGAATGAAGAAAACAAAGGAAGATGGTATTATAAGATCCAGAGAAGAGTGGGAGAGATGAGAACAGGAGGGAGAAACAGAAGAGAGATTAGTAACAAGACTGAGATTTGGTAGCCTGACCCTCGCCTTCCTGCACAGCTCCGCTCAATTCTCATTTCCCTTCACTGCTCAGTCTGGGACTTCTCCCATAGACAACGATTTCTCCGGCTGATTTTTGACCGGACCAATCAGAGAACAGAAGGGGCGGAGTTTTTGGCCCCTAACCCACGCCCCCACCTGTCCCAGCGCGCAGCCAGCGAGCATTCGCATGTTCTCATTCAAAGCGATGCAAAGCGATGCAGGACTGTTTTATATGTGACACAAATGTATTAAATTCCCCTTCTTAATCCCACCTGTCCCAGCGTGCAGCCAGCGAGCATTCGCATGTTCTCATTCAAAGCGATGCAAAGCGATGCAGGACTGTTTTATATGTGACACAAATGTATTAATTTCCCCTTCTTAATCCCTTATCTGGAGTTTTCTTTTGTTTTTTTGCCAAAAGTCAAGTGATCGCTCCCTCCTCCCTCCTCCTCCTCCTCCTCTCCCTCCGCTATGAGGAAATGCCTCAGGTTGTCACGAGAGAATTAAAATCGGGTTTTACGTTGCTGCCAGAGTCCCTGCAGATTTTTTGGTCTTCTGGTGTGCTGGACCAGCGATCCATGGTTTTATTTTATTTTTTTAGAACGTTTTATTAACATATAAACACAGAATATGCAGCAGCAGGTTGCAACGAGAGAAAATTCAGCAGGAGGCGGAGCAGATGTCAAGTTCACCAGACCACGGGGGAGCAGCCATATATGGCTCTGAGTGGGAGGGAGCAGAATGCTTTTCCTGTTCAAAATTTTTCTAAGATCCAATGGTTTTGTTCCTCAGCAGAGGCCACGCCTCCAGCAAGAATCGGTTCTCTATAACAGAAAGTCCAGACCCTAGTACGAAGCGAAGTGAAGGACAAGGGTCTGGTTTTAACCAGGCTAGAGATTTGGACATACTGGACTAAACCGCACATTATTCAGAATACAAAAAACAGGAAACATGAAATTGTCAGTATTGTGGAGAGACAGAAACAATAGAGCATGTGATTTTAATTTGTCAGAGATATGAGGGAGAAAGAATATACATGATGGAGGAATTTAGAAAGATTAAAGAAACTGTTAATATCACAAACATACTACAAAAAGAGTCAGGAAGTAAAAGTGTAAAAATGTTGACAAGGTTCTTCATTAAAACAAAGCTGATCAATAGGATATGATTAGGACAAACAACATATACACAAGTAAATAGGATTTTATTATTATTTTTAAAGCCTTCTGACCCACACTCCATACCAGTCGGTGGCCGTAATGCACGCCATAAGTTGTTTGCCAACCGCCAATATAAAACTGAAGAAGAAGAAGTGACAGTGCTCCTGCATTCATGGCTTTTTTTTTTTTTTCAACACTTTATTTATAGGATTTTCAAGTACATTTATATATAAAAAAATAAAAAATAAAAGACAAAACAAAAACAATAACAACAAAAAAGGGGACAAAAGACAAGCAACTAATAAAGTAAATATAACATAACCAATAGATACATAAATAAATGAAATGATTGGGCAAGATTCACAATTACAGTATATTACTCAACTGTCCATTTTATCAAGAAGACACTGAAGTAATGTGGTTGAATAAAAGGAGCATTATTGGTCTTTTATATATTCCAACACTGGATTCCATATTCTTGAAAACTTAAGAATGTTACCAGAAAGTTCATATCTCAGTCTTTCCACATGCAGAATACTTATGAGTTCATTCAGCCAGGTCTCAAATTTAGGGGCTAAATCAGACTTCCACAGTTTCAGAATACACCTTTTTGCAATCATCGTACAAAAAGTTAGAGCAATACGCATGTTACAATCTAGGTTTTTCAAGGTGTTGGAGTACCCCAGCAGAGCAGTTTCAGGATCAGGTGTGACAGTGATGTTAAAGACAGATGAAAACCATTGAAAGATAAGAGACCAAAAATTATGTAAATTTGGACAAAACCACCAAAGGTGGGCTAGAGTACCTTCTGCTGCTTGACATCTGTTACAAAGTGAAGAAAGGTTAGGAAAAAATTTATTTAATTTTGTTTTAGAATAATGTAATCTATGAACTACCTTAAAGCTTCAGTATGTAGCTTTTTTATGAACAAATTTCTTCACTCTGTCACTACCTCCTGACAGACTGATGTTAGCCAGGTAATCTCTGAAAAAAAATTAAAAAAAATATTGTCCCCTTGCTTCTCCAGGTGGTAAATAAGCATTTCTAAAAAGAAAAGGTGACCCGCCATTTTCCAGCCAATAAAAACAGAGTTTGTAACCAGCCAATAAAAACAGAGCTTGAATTTGAATCAGCCAATAAAAACAGAGCTTGAATTTGAAATTCAACAGACCACAAGGGGGCAGAGCCACATATGGCTCTGAGGGGGAGGGATCAGAATGCTTTGCCTGTTGAAAATATTTCTAAGTGCTGCAGTTCTACAGAAACTGCATACTGAACCTTTAAACTGAATCAGTTGAAGCCTGGCATTAATTGAACAAGACGTGATGTTCTTTAATATTTCATCCCATGTTTCATCCTCGATCTCAATAGCAAGCTCACCTTCCCAGGCTTTTTTAATTTTACTCGTGGAAAAATCCAAAGTGCCTGAGAAAAAGCGAACCAACTCAGAGATCAAATGTTTTGCTTCAGGAGGGCCTAGGAGAGATTTTAACAATACATTTTTCTCAGATGGTAATTTATATGACTTTGTAACTTGTTGGATATAATGTCTCAGTTGTAAATACCTAAAAAATTGAGATTTTGCAATAGAAAATTTGGATTGCAATTGTTCAAAGGAGCCTAAATGTCCATCAACATAAAGATCCTCTAAACAGACAATACCCATACAACTCCACTCTCTAAAGGCAGTATCTGTAAGAGATGGCAAAAAGTCATGATTCTGCCAAACTGGAGCATAAATTGTAATGTGCGGGAGTGCACAATGTTTTCTAATTTGATTCCAGATCTTCTGGGTGTTTAACAAAGTAAAATGATCCTTCCTAAAGACCGCAGAAGGCCTTGGGGATGAAAAGAGGATTGCAGGAAGAGAAGTCTTGTGGGTTAGGCTTTTTTCAATGGTTAGCCAAGGAGGTGAGGTAAACCTCTCCCCCTTCTCAAAGCCATATTGCCAGTACACCATAACTCTGACATTGGCGGCCCAATAATAGTGCAAAAAACAAGGTAAACCCAAACCCCCACAGTCTCTAGATTTTTGGAGATGACTTTTAGCGATCCTGTGTGTTTTGTACCCCCAGACCAATTGTATGATAATAGAATCTAAAAGTTTAAAAAAGACTTGGGTAAGAAGAGAGGAATGTTCTGGAATAAATACAAAAATTGCGGCAGTGAGACCATCTTGATAGCATTTACACGTCCAATCAAGGATAAAGGTAGAGTTCTCCATTTTTCTATATTCTCCTTGAGTTTGGTCAACTTCTCTGTAAAATTTAGTTTGAAAAGGTCATTTGGTTTTTTTGAAATTTTGATACCCAAATATTTCACATATTCAGAATTTAATTTAAAAGGCGTAACTGTCACAAATAATGGATCCAATTCATTAGCTATTGATATAAGCTCACTTTTCTGCCAGTTAATTGTATAACCAGATACCTTCCCAAATGAATTAACAAGCTGCAGTAAATGTGGAATTGATCATAAAATCTCTTTATATGCG
>JBBPBX010021236.1:28573-42557 GCA_038048925.1 Garcialebias charrua
AATTAGAAAAATTAAGTAGAATTAAGTAGAATTATTCATTTTATGATCTAGTTTGTGTATTACAGTTAGGAAAATTAATAAAAAAAATAAAAAAAAAAAATAGGAAAATTAAATAAAATTATAAAAAAATAATAAAAAAAAAAAAAAAAATAAAAAAAATTAGAATTAGAAAATTAATTAGAATTATGGGTGATGTAGTTTGTGTATTACAGTTAGAAATATTAAGTAGAATTATTCATTTTGTGATCTAGTTTATGTTTTACAGTCAGGAAAATTAAGTAGAATTATTCATTTTGTGATCTAGTTTATGTTTTACAGTCAGGAAAATTAAGTAGAATTATTCATTTTGTGATGTAGTTTGTGTATTACAGTTAAGAAAATAGGTAGAACTATTCATTCTGTGATGTTGCTTGAAAGTTATCATTGGTTGAACAAACTGTGAAATAGGGGCAGATATAATAAGATTTCATCTTCTTTCTGCTCCCTTCATTTTAACCTACTTGTAATCTTGTATCTGATGAAACTGTCTTGTATTGTTCTTTAAAATGAATGAATAAACATCAAATCAAATCAAATCAAGTCCTCCATAAATGTTAGTATTTACCACCTTTTTGACTGTGTTTTAACTGTTACATTGTATGAAGAGCATTTTATGATGTAGGTTTAGTCAAAAATGACAAGAGAAAAGTTAGAGACATTCTTCATTTTCCAGTGGGTTTAGCAGAAAATGTACATATCAACAGCAAAACAGCAACAAAACATATAAATACAGTGCCTAAATGGTAAGAAGAGTTGAAAACAATTGAATTTTAAGTGTTTTGAACTGTGTGTTCTTCACACAAAAAGCTGGGAACAGCTGGAATTCCTCAAGTGGTCAGAGGTATCAGTAATAATTGAGAGGCTATTTCTACTGTGTTCTTGGTGTTAAAAAATAAGCTTTACCTTATCTTTCCATATTCTCCATCATCTAGCAACTTGTTCAGCTTAGCCCTGGTGGTGAAGCCAATGTTCAGCTTTCTTCCTGCCAAACAAATAGAACTAACATAAATACTGTGTTATGCTAATGATCAGAGAGACATATTGGACATATTGGACAAGAAGTCATGTGCTGTTGGGCTACTGGGAAAGTCCATCCATCCATCCATCCATCATCTTTACCCGTTTCTTCCATTTTGGGTCACGGGGGTCGCCGGTGCCCATATCCAGCAATCACAGTGCAAGGGGCAGGGTGCACCCTGGACAGGTCGCAAGTCCATCACAGGGCCACATATAGAGACAAACGAGACAAACAACCATTCACTCTCTCACTCACACCTAGGGACAATTTAGAGTTACCAATACCAATTTGGTCTGTGGGAAAGTCATTCTTAATAAAATTAATAAAACTTAGCATGTTTCTCATCAGGAGGTGACACCATATTGGGTTCCCCCATACTCACTTGTAATATTAGGTATCAAAAATAATCATGAATGATTTTCCAACACTTACCTGGTAAAGGGTTTGCCTTTTCTTTAAAGGGAAAGTCACGAGCCTGTTCACAGCCCTGCAGTGCTGTTGGCAGCATGAATTCTTCGCACACAGCTTGCGAATGAATTTTAACATCTGCAACACAGACATTTACAAATGTAAGACAGTGGGTAAAATGTGTTGTACAAACTCCCGGGGCGTCGTCACTACACAAACAAAAGGAACCTGGAGTTTCCACAAAGATTAAAAGAAACATTTCTAATAACTACTAGATAAACTTTTCTGCTAAACAA
The DNA here is from genome assembly GCA_038048925.1 of Garcialebias charrua. Lineage (NCBI taxonomy): Eukaryota > Metazoa > Chordata > Actinopteri > Cyprinodontiformes > Rivulidae > Garcialebias > Garcialebias charrua. The sequence goes on from JBBPBX010021236.1 coordinate 30,335, forward strand.
GAAAAATATTATAAATATGATACATTTTGATCAAATTAATTAAACAACAACCCTGTTACACGACACTGGTAGTGGTGCATTACCACCACGAACTGCTGAGGAAGTGGACTGAAACAATGCAAACAAACAAACACATTAATTAATTAATCATTATTTTACAGGTTTGACTCGAACTTGATCTGATCTTAGTCTAAAAGAAAGATGAAAGGTGGTGGGCCGTGCATTATTATATATATTATATATCAAGGACTGCCAGGCCTTTAATTGTGTCCAGCATCAGAACAGCTGAAGTGAACAGGAGAGGACAAACATGTCTCCTGTTTCTGCAGATGTTCAGCTGACCAACATCTGGCTGCAGTGGAGAAACGTTCAGGAAGTAGAAACTAATTCTCTCCTGGACTCTGTGTCTGTTTGAAGCTCAGCAACGTTCTTCAAGTCTCCCACTCTGAGTGCAGCCTCTCAAACGTTGGTTCTGCTGAGTTCTGTCCACAGAACCTGCTCCACATCTCAGGTCCAGATGTTCCACTCAGCTGCAGGAGCTTCTAACGGCCCTTAAATCCCCACAAACATGAAGAGGAGAGAAGAAGAAGAACATCCAGGAAGATGTTTCTCTGAACTGACCAACACTTAAAAAAAATGATCAAAACAAATGTGTTAAAAAAATATATGTGAAATAACGTAATGTGTATTGTATTAGTTAGAAAATTAGAAAGAGTTAGTCATTTTGTACTGTATTAGTATTAGTTAGAAAATTAGAAAGAGTTAGTCATTTTGTACTGTTGGTTGAAGAATATTATTGTTTAACCTGATTGTTGGAAAAAGTTGGTTGAAGATTATTATTGTTTACATGGTTTGACTACTGTTGTTTAATCTGATTGTTGGAGATAAGGAGCAGATATAATAAGATTTATTCTTCTTTCTGCTACCTTTCATTTTTTTACATTTTGTACACTATCATTATGAGATTGTCTTGTATTGCTTCTTTTGTAAAAAAAAATGAACAAATTTAATAAACATAAACATAAACTTATAAACTGATTCACAACACGAGCTAAAAGATAAAAAAGATGAACACTAGTTAAAAGTTAAAGAAGAGAATCACTTGCTAAAAGTTAGAAGTAGCTAAACTTTAGCTAAAAGGTGAAAGTAGCATAGAGATTGCTAAATGTAGCAGAAGGCTAGCTAAAAGCTAAATAAAGCAAAAGCCTAAGAGCTGTTACATGTCCAGACGTTTGCCTGCATTCACCTTGTTTAATGTTCAGATGATTTTTAGCAAATGCACTAAGTCTTACTTGTGTGTGATAATATATTGTCTAAGGCACTCACATGATTGCACAAACACTTGATTATAGCACATAAAAACAGTTGCGATTTATACCATTTGTAAAATAGTTTCAATCAGTATATGTATATAAAGCATAATATTCTTCACTTTCCCTCTCTGCTCCTCCATCCAGCTTGTTTTTCCTTTCTTTCTAACATGTTTGATATTATTTAACCCACTCACCTTCCCTCTTTTTCTTCACACCGAGCTCCTGCTCCGTTTCTGCTGCAGGTAAGATGGAAGGTTGGAGCAAAAATACGGACTGATAACAACAACGTGGATGTTCTTGTGCAAAACACCAAGGGTTGTGGTGAAAACGTGGAGCGGACTCTATATTTTCCCAATACGGAAGTGGAACGGAGTTGAGATTTTGACGTTTGTCAGTTTTCAGCGTGAGGAATGTGAATGCGGCGTGAGAGCGTGTGAAACCCCTCGAATGCGTGTGTCTCACGGTCATTGCGTGAGAGTTGGCAGCCCTGCTACACACCTCCGATTATGTTTACACAAAGACTTACTCATCTCCTGGACAGTCTTCCGATGGTCCCTGCGTTGTTTCGACATGGTAGCTCCTGTGGGACTTTCTTCTGTAGATTTTCTTTTAAAAATAGTAGGAATAGCATCCGGTTTTAAAAGTCTTCTGAATCTTAATGGTAATCCTAAAGATTCTTTTATACCAGGTGCTGAAAACAATACATAGTTCCCAGACACGCCCCAGTATTGCGCAATAGCTCCGTCCGCACCATATCTGTAGGCAGAAGAAAGGCAAAGATGGCGAACAAGCAGACACGAACAACCAGAGCGTGTTGGAGGTTAGCATAGAGTTAGCACTGGAGCGGAGGGTCCCTCCAGCTCAGACACGAACAACCAGAGCAAATTATACGGACAAAAACACAGCCACCCCACAGCTTCACCAAGGAACAAGAGAACATGGCAGTGGTCGGAGTTGAGTTTGAGAAAGAAATCATGGCAGACGAATCAGACAACTAGTCACAAGTTACTCTGATATCATTAATTATTTAATTACTACAAGGAGCGCACACGGAGCTTCACAGCTTTAAATCCAAAAAAGATGTGTAAACTGTCTCAATCATATCTAACCAGCTAAATAAAGGTTTAACTAAAATAACACACAGCCAGCACCAGCACTTTTGAGTGTTACCGTAGCATGTTGTTAGCACTGGAGCGGAGGGTCCCTCGCTCAGGTCAGACGGCGTGGAACCGTTGCGGGGGCACGTCCCATGGGACCGACGCGTCGCCCGCACGACTTGGCTCCAGTCCTCCTTTCCCCACTGGGGTGGTCTCCAAGCCGGTCCTCCGGACCGGCTTGGACCGTGAGGCCAGCCATTGTTGCGTTAGCGAGATGCTAAGCTAACCACAGCATGCAAGACGGTGTCGCTAAATAATGAAAAAAAAACCAGCTCTAACACACAGACAGTTGTACTCTAACATTGTTTCATAAAATGATTTATGTAGAATATTTTGTTTACCGGCCAAAGGCAGATGTCTTCAGAGCAGATCCGAGCAGAGTTGGGGCTGCAAGCTGCAGCTGTCAGCTCCTCCGATGAGATAAATCCTTCATGTTTACTTTTTTTTTTGATTGAGTGAAACCTGCGCGTTGCCCAAACGTCTACCCGACTGGAACACCCACTGACACAACACGAAGTAACCATTGTAATTAATTAGAAATTAACAAAAAAAACAACGTGAAAAATGGACATCCATTTGAATGCGCTCAAACTGCAGCTAAACCTACAAGTGGGAGGGTCAAACAGGACAACCCACAGATGTGACGTCACATGGGAACTATGTATCGGCAGTGAAATGGTCGCTGCAGACATACGACTCCTGGAACCCACCGGTCCTTGTCTGGTCCATTCTTGTCGAAGTTTGTCATCTTTTGGAAATTTGTGAAGGCTCACTTGTTCACTGCTGATATTAGAACACACAAATGCGCTACAACGTGACGGCATTTTTCAAGTTACACAAATAAAAGAGGCGATCCTTCAGGAAATGAATTGTATGGCAAGCAGTTAACACACATAACAAACGGGCAAGGCTCTGCCTTCTGCCCGTTGTCACGTCACACTGATGTGTCACGTCACACTGATGACGTATTGCGGGAATGTGCGGAATTTTAGGGGCGTATCCCAGCAAGTACCAGAGAAAAAAATTAGCATAATTTAGAATAAAAATTTAATATATTTATAATTTATTATGCAAAAACGACCAGAGCTCAATGATATAAGATATATATGTTCTGACAAATCTTCAAATTTACAAAATCATGTCACAATACCTTTAAGGCCTGTAGATAGACTCTGAACTCTAAACAGAAAGTCTACTCTGCAGACCAAGTGAGCTACATTCTCCTCAGATTTTTGTTTAGAAATAGAATCTGATCGACATGCTCTGGGAGAAGTGCACTTCTCTGCACATTGATGATATCTCCAGGGGTGGAGAAGACTCTCTCTGAAGATACACTGGTGCCAGGGATGCAGAGGTATCTAAAAAAGCAAAGTCTGGTCCTCTGGACATTCAAAAAAAAAAAAAAGTTTTTTTTATCATTTTATTTTTTAGGTACGATACTTGCAGATGAATATCGATTTTTTTCTAGGAAAGAAAAAATTGATATTTATCGTGATATTGTGGTGGACCACTAGGGGGCTCTACTCACACCCAGTGGACCGAATGTGTTACAGGATGCTTTTATTGTGAAAGGTCCAGAGGACCGGATGTTGTGTTGGTATATAAGGCGGTGTTGGGTGGTTTTCCCGCCAGTTGAGTAGGAGTTGATTAAAAGTGAAGAACTACATCCCGTCTCCTGTGTCGTCTCTTCACCACCTCCTACACTGGTGACCTACGTGAACTGAATATGACGACATCTGAAGGTCCAGCCAGCTCTCCTCAGCTGTCCGCGGTTGTGGAACCCCCACCGGCGGCCCCGCTCGCTTTTGCGGTGGCCGTTAAAATCCCGGACTTCTGGCTGCACGCACCTCGGTCGTGGTTCGCCCACGTCGAATCACAGTTCGCTCTTCGCGGGATCTCTGCAGACGACACCAAATACCACCATGTGGTCGCTTCACTGGACCCATTGTCCACCCAGCGGGTAATGAGCCTGCTCGAAGACCCTCCTGCACAGGGAAAATACGACGCCCTCAAGGAGCTCCTTCTGCAGCGTTACACGCTCTCAGACGCGGAGCGCGCCGAGAAACTGTTTTCCCTCTCTGATTTGGGCGACGGCACAGCTCTCGAGCTCATGGAAGGCATGTTGTCTTTGAGAGGATCAACAGACTGTGAGTTTCTTTTTCTACACCTCTTCCTCCGCCGGCTTCCGGCTCCAGTGCGCACAGCCCTGGCCAACTCCCCGTTTCTGCAGCAGAAGGATTACCGCTCGCTGGCCCGCGAAGCCGACCGCATCCTGCTGGCTGCGAGGACGTTCGCGGTCCAAGCGGCGGTCCCCGGATCTCCAGCGGCGCCCGAGCTTCAAGCATCGCCCTCAGCGCCGGACGAGCCAGTGGTCGTAGCAGGAGTCGCCCGCAGGCGGTCAGGAGCTGCCTTTTGTTTCTTCCACCAGCGTTTTGGCGCCAAAGCACGACGGTGTGTCCCACCGTGCAGTTTCAAGCCGCAGGGAAACGAGTACGCCAGCGCCCGCTAGCAGTCGCGGCCGTTGGCGACAAGGAAAGGCTGCTTTTCATCGAAGACTCGAGGTCGGGGAGGCGGTTCCTGGTGGACTCCGGCTCGCAGAAGAGCCTCGTTCCCCCGACCGGCTCCGACAGGTTAGCAGAAGGCTGCGGGCCGCAGCTAACCGCGGCTAACGGCTATCCCATCAAGACGTTTGGCGAAAGGTTGGTGACTGTTCGTTTCCATGAACGGGACTTCCAGTGGAACTTTGTGGTAGCTGCTAGCTCAGTCCCTATTTTAGGGGCTGATTTTCTTTGTGCTCACGGGCTCCTGGTTGATTTAGCTAACAGACGTTTGATCGACGCTGTGTCTTTTTCGTCACTGCCTTGTGAGACGCGAGGAGCTGGGCCTTTAATGCATGCTAACTTTTTAGCTTCGGGTAATGTGTTTCAGCGTTTATTGTCTGAATTCCCCTCGCTGACTGTTCCTGATTTTGCAAACACAAACACAAAACATGGGGTCGAACATTATATTCCCACAACGGGCCCCCCGGTGTTCGCACGTGCACGCCGCCTTGATGCTACTAAGCTAGCAATAGCACAGGAAGAGTTTGCTAACATGGAGCGTTTAGGCATCGTGCAACGCTCAAACAGTCCGTGGGCCTCCCCCCTCCACATGGTGCCCAAGGCAGATGGCAAATGGCGGCCATGTGGGGATTTCCGCCGCCTTAATAACATCACAGAGAACGATCGTTATCCCATCCCCCACATCCAGGATTTTTCAGTGCACCTGGCTGGGACCTCCATTTTTTCTAAAGTAGATTTAGTACGGGGGTACCACCAGGTTCCTGTGCATGTGGAGGATGTCCCTAAGACCGCTGTTATCACGCCTTTCGGCCTTTTTGAGTTTTTGCGCATGCCTTTTGGTCTTAAAGGTGCAGCACAAACATTTCAGCGGTTGATGGATTCAGTCCTAAGGGGTCTGTCCTTCGTATTTGTGTACCTGGATGACGTCCTGGTGGCTAGCAGCTCGGCTGAGCAGCACTTGTCCCACCTCCGTGAGGTTTTTCAGCGCCTGGCAGCACATGGCCTGATTGTAAATACAGCGAAATGCCAGTTTGGGCTGCCAGTCATTGACTTTTTGGGCCACCGCATTTCTGCAAGTGGTGCCGTCCCGTTACCAAACAAAGTGCAGGCGGTGTCAGATTTCCCACAGCCCCAGTCTGTTAAAGCGCTACAAGAATTTTTGGGAATGGTTAACTTCTATAACCGTTTCCTCCCCAGGGCAGCACAACTGCTGCGTCCGCTCTATGGAGCGCTGAAAAAGAAAAAGCCCAACGACAGCGTGGACTGGACACCAGAACGCCTACAGGCATTTGGTGATGCTAAAGCTGCACTGGCCACTGCTGCCCTTTTGGCCCATCCATCCCCAGCGGCGCAAATAGCTTTAACAACCGACGCATCTGATGTTGCGGTGGGGGCTGTGTTAGAACAGCAGGTTTCCGGGGTTTGGCAGCCGCTTGCATTTTTCAGCCGTACGCTACGGGACAATGAGCTGAAATACAGTGTTTTTGACAGAGAGTTGCTGGCGCTTTACCTGGCCACACGCCATTTCAGGTTTTTCCTGGAGGGCCGCCGGTTCACTGCATATGTTGACCACAAACCCTTGGTGTTTGCGATGTCAAAAATTTCTGACCCCTGGTCTGCTCGCCAGCAACGCCACCTCGCAGCGGTGTCTGAATTTACTACAGACATTCAGCATGTGGCTGGAAAATCCAACGTGGTGGCCGACTGTCTCTCCCGGGTGCTGATCTCTCCCGTATACGTTGGCATCGATTTTTCTGCTATGGCTGCGGACCAACGTAGCGACGCAGAAATACTCGAGCTCCAGTCCGGGCCCACGGGCCTCGAGTTGGAGGAACGGCAGGTGAATGACGGAGGTCCCCTCCTGCTCTGTGATGTTTCTACTGGCAGGCCCCGCCCCCTGGTTCCAGTTTCATGGCGACGCCGCGTTTTTGACTCCTTACATTCCCTTTCTCATCCAGGTGTTAGAGCCTCGGTGAAACTGGTCAGTTCAAAGTTTGTTTGGCCCGGTCTGCGTAAAGCAGTTAAGGAGTGGGCAGCAGCGTGTGTCCCATGCCAGCGCGCTAAGGTTAACAGGCACACCAAAGCACCTTTGGAACCCTTCTCCATCCCAGGTCGGCGGTTTGATCATGTGCACGTAGACCTGGTGGGCCCTCTGCCTCCATCACAAGGTTTTACTCATCTGCTGACTATGATAGACCGGACCACCAGGTGGCCTGAGGTGGTTCCTTTGACATCCACGACATCTGCAGTGGTGGCCCGGGCATTTTTGTCTACCTGGGTGGCGCGTTTTGGCCCCCCTTCAGACATTACATCAGACCGGGGCCCGCAGTTTGTTTCTGAACTTTGGTCTACCATGGCCAAGGGTCTGGGGACTAACGTTCACAGGACCACCGCTTACAACCCCCAAGCTAATGGTTTGTGTGAACGGTTTCACAGATCATTGAAAGCTGCACTGCGTGCTGCATTGACCGGTGACAACTGGATTGACCGTCTTCCCTGGGTTTTGTTGGGTTTACGTACCGCAACCAAAGAGGACCTGAGCTCTTCCCCGGCTGAACTGGTTTTCGGTCAACCTGTGCGCGTCCCCGGTGAGTTTTTACCTGAGGTACCCTCACCACAGTTTGCTCCACCGTTGCTCCATTTTTCACCTCAGGAGGCCCCTTTTCGTGTCCCTGGCCCGGTACATCATTGTTTACCGCAGTCATTTGTCCCTAAGAGTCTGGAGTCCTCTAAATTTGTTTTTGTCAAACACAATGCACACAGGACACCACTACAGCCTTTGTATGATGGACCGTTTCGGGTTCTTCAACCAGGTCCAAAACATTTCCTTTTAGATTTAGGGGGTCGTACTGAGACTGTCTGTATCGATAGGCTTAAACCAGCTCATGTTGTGTCAGATGATCAGGTTGTTACGGCCCAGGCTCCTCGCAGGGGCAGACCTCCATCCACATTGTTAACGGACTGCTGTCCCCCTGCCAGAGACTCTCAACATCCATTGGAGCCCGAATCTTCTGCAGGCCCTCCTCGGAGCCCTCCGCTTCATCAGACTGGTTCTGCAGGGCCCAGGTTCAGCCGTTCTGGTCGTTTAATCAAACCTAAAATGCGGGACTAGTGATGGACCTTACTGGGTGTTCTGGGGGGGCGTGTGTGGTGGACCACTAGGGGGCTCTACTCACACCCAGTGGACCGAATGTGTTACAGGATGCTTTTATTGTGAAAGGTCCAGAGGACCGGATGTTGTGTTGGTATATAAGGCGGTGTTGGGTGGTTTTCCCGCCAGTTGAGTAGGAGTTGATTAAAAGTGAAGAACTACATCCCGTCTCCTGTGTCGTCTCTTCACCACCTCCTACAATATCGATATTTTTTACACAACCCTACTACAGTATATACATATACAGTATATATACTGTATCTGTACTGTATATATATATATATATANATATATACATATATACTGTATATATACTGTATATATCAGAGTCAGAGAATCTTTATTGTCATTTGCACCGCATGTGGTACATGAGATGAGACGAGATTATGTACACAGGGTCCCAGTTACATCCAACAATAAAATGTAAGACAAGAACAGTAATGACATCTAAGATATGAACTAAGAAAAACATCAACTTAAAAAAATACACTAAGCACTAATATCATAGAAAAACATCACGCTAAACAGCAGCACAAACATGAGTCTATATGAGCAGATGGGCATGAACACAGCAACATGAAACAGATCAGCAGCAACATGATGTGATATTGTAACGACCCTGTGTTTGGTTCTGCTTTGGGTCCAAGTATTGCTGTGTATTTGTTCAGTTGTACTGTGTTCTGTTGAGCTGTTGTGCCCCGCCCTCATGTGTTGGACTGGTCGTGGGGGCAGGAGAGGGGTAGGAGCAGGGAGGAGGGACCGGAAAAAGGGAGATGAAGAAGCGTCTGTGTGTGTTGTTGTTAGCAGGCAGCTAGCAGTGTGTTCGCTCGCGTGTGTACCGCGTTTTCTTTTGAGGCGTGAGCTGCAGCCTCGGTAATAGCAGCTCGTCCCTGTTTCTGAATAAACCCCGTTTGGCTGGACTCCGTCTGCAGTGTTGGCGTCATTACATTGGTGTCAGAAGTAAACCAACGCTACCGAGCTGAGTGAGTACTACTGGCTCGTCGCCTCCACCCGCGACATCAGCGTCATGGACGGAGCGCTCGCCCAGGTGAAAATTAAAGCGGAGGGAATGGAGGACGAAGAGGCTCGGAGAGAGGGGTTCACTAAAATAACTCAGGCGACGGCTGCTCAGCTCAGCTCTGCAGCGAGCATGGCTGCCGAAGCAGGACTGAAGACCGGCGGGGGGGCGGGTCCGTCGACGCCATTTTCTCCAAGCGCGCCAAAAGATTCACATGGCGGCAGCCATGACAGTTACGACAGCGTCGTCCAAAACGTCACCGTCCCGTTGAAGACGCCCAAGGTCCGTCGACGGCATTTTCTCAAAGCTTGTCTTATTGAGCAATGTGTGTTTTTAAAAGCAATGTGTTTTTAACTGAGCAATAGGTTTTTATTTTATATGCTTTTAAATTTGTATTGTGTTCAGGTGACTGTATTGTTGGTAGAAGTGTTGTTTAGCGTACGATGTCCAAGACAAATTTCCCCTTGGGGACAATAAAGTATATATCTATCTATCTAAGTACTCTGGTAGGTCCAGCTGGGAGGCCTTCCATGCACAGTTTGAGCTGCTGGCTCATGCAGGGAGGTGGACAGAGGAGCATAAAGCCCTGCAGCTGGCTCTCTGCCTACAAGATGATGCACTGGACTGCTTGTTATTGTTAAGCTCAGAGGACAGAAAAGACTATGTTGCACTAGTTGGAGCTTTAAAGAGGCGGTTTGGACAATGTGTGCAACCAGACATTTTTAAAAATAAACTGCAACAGGAGCAGGTTGCCGGGTGAACCCCTGCGTGACATTGAGAGCCTCACACACAGAGCCTATTCACACATGCAGTCAGGGGTTCAGAATGAACTAGCAAAAGATCAGTTCATCAGAGCCCTGGCACCACCGGAGCTGCGTGTGCAGGTTCAGCTGATGCACCCCCGATCCCTGCAAGATGCATTGGACTTAGCAGTGGAGAGAGAGTGTTTGCTGGGAGTAGCAGCGGGAAACGACCTGAGAGGACAACCACCGGCATGCAGATCTGCGGAGGGGGCAGAGCTGAACCAGGAGAAACCTGCTTGGGTCTCGGAGCTGACAGAAATGGTCCGAGCGGTGGCACTGCAGTCGACGCGGGACTCCTCCGCACCCCCGGCCGTTTGTTGGGGCTGTGGCCAACCGGGACACCTCCTGAGGCGGTGTCCTAAAACAGTCAAGACGCAGGGAAACGACACGGGGTCTGCGGGGGGGAGGAATCGCAGATCCCGACCGTAGCCTCCACACCTCCATCGCCAGTGGGCGGGGGCCGACAGCTCGAACAGGGGGCCCGAGCCCAGAATCCCTCCGAAATTGACTCCGCCCCCGACCAAGCGACCGTGGTTGTGGTGGTCGGCCGCACATGTGTTGGAGACTTTTGTTATGTCCCCGTCTCAGTGGAAGGGTTCCCATGCACGGCCCTGATTGACACTGGTTCCACGGTAACGCTAGTGAGGCCCGAGATGGTACCGGACTGGACTCTGATCCAACCCACCACAGTGCAGCTGCGCACAGTCACAGGGGACATGGCACCTATGAAGGGGAGGGGGACAATGACTTTTAATGTAGGTGGCCGATCTATCACCCACCCTGTGTGGGTAGCAGAGGTGCAGGACATGTGCATATTGGGGCTGGACTTTTTAAGGGCTGCGGGGTGCCAGTTGGATTTGGGTGTGGGGACATGGAGCTTCAAGGAGGGCCCTCTCATTCCACTGTTGCCCGCAGCTCCTGATCACACCCCCACGGGTCCTGTGGCCTGCTACACAGAACCGCAGATTGCAGCTGTCGAGCACATCCCACCTCAGCCCAGCCAGATTGCTGCCACCATGGCTCCCGCACCTGCGAGCCCTATGCACCCAGTGTGGGTGCCTCAGGAGACTGAAGACGCTGCGGAGACCTTGGTGCGGAAGATCTGGGCGGAAAACTGTAGGGGTTTAGACACTCAGCAGCAGGAACAACTGTTGCAGCTGCTCATGGACTTTAAGGACATTTTTGCCCTAAGTGAAGACCAGGTGGGGCGGACTCGTTTGGTGGAACATGACATCCTGACGGGAGGTGCACGCCCAATAAAATGTCGTCCCCGCCGGCTTCCCCTGGCCCGTCAGGAAGCATGTGACAGGGCAGTGTCAGACATGCTGCAGGCTGATGTTATCGAGCCTTCAAACAGCCCCTGGGCGTCTGCTGTTGTCATGGTGCCCAAAAAGAATGGAGAGTGGCGTTTGTGTGTTGATTACAGACCACTGAACACGGTGACAGAGAAAGAATCCTATCCACTGCCTAGGGTCGACGAGTCACTAGACCTGGTGTCCAGCTCCAACTGGTTCTCGTCTCTGGACCTTCGGAACGGTTATTACCAGGTGCCCCTAGCAACAAGTGCTAGACCTATATTCAAAACAGTGCTGCAAGGATCTTGTTGCGAGTTCGTAAATTTGAACATATTACGCCCATTCTTCATAACCTTCATTGGCTTCCTGTCGCCTACAGAATTCAGTACAAAACTGCTCTCATTACACATCAATGCTTACATGGAACTTCACCAGATTATCTGAAGGATATTCTTATTCCACACTCATCCACCCGGTCGCTGCGGTCACAGAACAGTAATCTCCTTCACATTCCGAGAACCAAATTAAGGACCATGGGAGACCGGGCTTTCAGTGTGGCTGCCCCCCGCCTGTGGAACTCTCTTCCTGACTGTCTGAGGGTCCCACAGTCTGTGGTTGACTTTAAGAGCGGCTTGAAGACCTTTCTTTTCAACCGAGCATACTCTGCCTCCTCATGATTCTACTTTTGATCTTAGTTGATACTGTTATTGATTTTACTTGTTCTATTACTTGTTTTATTGACATTTAATTTCTGTTGCACCGTGTAGCACTTTGAGATTTTCATTAATGAAAAGTGCGTTATAAATTGAATTCATTATTATTATTATTATTATTAGACCTAAGACTGCTTTTTGTACGGGGCCGGGACTCTGGCAGTTTAAGGTGCTCCCGTTTGGACTATGCAATGCACCTGCCACTTTTTCCA
>JBBPBX010021237.1:0-16500 GCA_038048925.1 Garcialebias charrua
ATAAAACAAGCTACTAAACTTTATGAAACAGGGTAAAATACTAAAAACAGGAACATGTCTGCAGTAGTTTTTGCCATGAACTAAACAATTGTTTAAAATTCCTTAGAGAGGTCAAAGTCAAGAGCTTCAGATCTTTTTGCAAGATATTCCAGGAAACAGGAGCAGAGTAGGAGAAGGCCCTTTTGCCAAATTAAGTCTGCACTGAGGGAACACTGCGGGTAATCATGTCCTGAGAGTGCACACTGTAGCTGCACTCACGCAGAGACATGTAGGAGGAGATGTATGAAGGCAGCAGACCAAGAAGGGATTTAAAGATGAAAATGTACCAGTGGAAGAGTCTGCGTGAAGTTAATGATGTCCAGTTAACCAGTGAATACAGGGTGCAGTGGTGTGTACAATGGTTACAGCCAGTTATGAATCTTAGCACACCATGATGGACAGCATCCAACATCTGCAGGGTGCTTGTAGGTGCATTAATGTAAATAATGTGACTGTAGTCAATGGAGGGAAGGAAAGTACCAGTTACAAGGTGTTTCCTTGTGTTCAGAGTGAGACAGGATCTGTTTCTAGAAAATAAACCCAATTTAACTTTCAGTTTCTTTACCAAGTTTTCGACATGAGGCTTTAAAGAGAGGTACATCGACCAAGATTGCCAAACATTTGTAAGAATTGACAAACTCAATATTATTCGAAGATAAGAAGGAAGGACTGCCAGTATCAACTTTCTGTTTTAAAACAACATCCGTTTGGTTTTATCAAGAATCAAGAATCAAGAATCAAGAAGGTTTATTAACATTGCATCAATTTTCACCGATTACAACGTAAATATGTAGTTGCAGGCATCCAGAAGAGAGAATGAGTGCAAAAGCTGCAGCAAAACAAAGCACATAACATGTTTTATCAACACACGATATGTTTTATCAACACACGACATGTTTATTCAACACATGATATGCTCTTAGCGCGGCCAGGCCCAATCTGTCCCCAGATGAAGGTCAAAAGCAGGAAAAACAGGCAGAAACACTGGGATTCACAGCATTGATATTAAAAAAAGATGAATCACATTTTGTCTTCAAGACACCGCGTGATTCAGTAAAAACCATATCAGAGCACATTTAGTTACAATAACAAAGGAAATACGGCAGGCAAGGAGATTGGGTCTATGATTAATTTCAGACAAGCACAAAGTTCAGCAGATGTGCAGCTGGGTGTTATCTGAAGCTTCACAGAAATCTCTGGGGAGGGGGAGGAGGGGGGGGGGCTCTTCAGCTCCTCACTCTGGGAGAATGGATTCCCACAGCCCGCTTTTCAAGGACATGTGCAGAAGCCAGATAATGTTCTTGTTTGTTATCCAAATAGACCACAGTGTTCTTTTCCACTGCCGCCTCCAAGTCTGTGGGTGCTGTTTCATGGCCGAAAGAAATCCAAATATGTGGTTCTGCTCTGCCCCGCTTCATGAGCTTCCACCTGTCCCTTGATCGATCCGGGGTGGCTGCAAACAAGTCCCAAAACGGACAGCAGGTGCACGGTGGTCCACCACTGCACCAATCGTGCGATTGAGCTCATACAGCAGCTGGGATGAGGAGCCCACGGCCCGGTTCAGAGAATTTTGCTGATCAGGCAGTCCCGACAGCGCTCTGATAGCCGCCGAAGCCTCCCTCAGCTTCCGATAACAAACAACTCCGGTTACGCCAAAAAACAGAGCAGTTGCTACCAATAATCCAATAATCCACAAATCCTCCACGTCTTCGACACTCAGAACGGACAGACACATGGGCTGCCACTGACCCCACGAGTCCAGCACGTATCCAGCCGCGTGTGTGTCGGAGGGACAGACAGCTTCTCCTGGCACGGTCCGCTTCGTGGAAAAAATCTTATCCATTGAAGAAACAGCCCAATTGATTAATTCCATATTGGTTCGAGTGAGCGCTGAAGGGTCGCAGACGAGACGAAAAGCAAGCAGGGAGTAGGAAAAACTTAGGGAGGGAAGAGCAGAAAGATATGCGACCTGCCTTGCCGAGTGCCGGAAGAAGAGCAAGAAGATGCACCCACACACCACAATACTGTGTCAATACTTTATATACATATTTTTTAAGTTGTCACTCTCACAACATGCATGGACGGACAGACGGAAGATATTTTCATAATCCCCCTTTTGGCTCTGCAATGGGGGACTGCACTGAAGGGAGTGCACTGAAGAATAAAGAAAAAGTTTGAACCAAAGCATCAGAATAATCTTTCAAACAAATATTGTACGGTATTTCTACAACTCAGTTTAAGTCCATGAATTTCATTCAGAAACTGTGATGCAGTGCTGAAGTGATGGAAAAGAGAGAAAAAAAATGGTTGAACTTAACAGCATCGTATTTGTCTTTGTGCAAACTCTGACATAACAAGTCTAATGCATCTCGTATCTGAGACTGCATCTGTTATTTTCTATATTTTCTGTGTGTGTGTGTGTGTGTGTGTTTGTGCATGTGCAGGTCAGCGCAGGTAGTCTTTCCTTCTCCCCTGTGCATGATCCTGGTAGCAGAACTGTCATCTGTTTTACCAGGCACCCATTAAGGAGCTTCCATGGATAATGCTGATTGCATGCAGTGCTTCCAGGATATGCTTTAGTGTGTCTGTCACAGAAATGTATGTATTGGCCTCCACATATCGCTCTACCTTAGTGTGTGTATGCATAAAAATTTGTGTACTAATTAATCACAGGGAAAATGAGAAAAATCTGCTTGGGAGTATTTGTGTGTTTGTGTAAGGGAGAGAGAGACAGTTTGAACACATTTTTGTACAAATGTGCAGTGTGCCGTGTGTGTGTCATGGCTAATGTTGATTATGTTGGTGCACAGCGAGGCGCTGACAGTGCTACGTCTGCTGAATGACGGAGAGGACGTTAACAAGCTCAGGGAGGCGGTCACCACCCCTCTGTTTACAATATGGGGGTGCTAAAACTGTCGGGACCATAACTACTGCACACTGCTGCATTTGTGTGTGTGTGTATGGGTGTGCAAACACTAAACCCCTCTTGTCCTCTACCTCTTTGTTGTCACACTCCTCATCTCCAACTTGCAGCAGAGTGGCTTGCCTGGCACTCCAGCTGAGAGCGGCATGGAGGAGACTTTTTTCAGTGAAGAACGAGCCCACACACTGGAGCAGGAGCCAAACAGCCAAGACAATGTCAGCCGCAACAATTATAACAATCTCAGATAGATAGTTGCTGTATTTTCTGCACAGTTCACTTTTAGTATCAACCAATCACAAAGAATATGTTTTAGATTAATTGAAAAACCACTGGCTTGTTTGAAAGTGAAATATTTTGCTTTTGGGTGGTTATTATTGTAAAAAAAAAAGGATAAAATAGTTTACACTGGCTTAGCAGGTAATAAAAAAAAATTACAATTTCTGTCTGGTTGCAAACTAAAATACACAGTTCTGTTATTCAAACAAATAATAACCCTGCTTTTTAAAGTGAAATACAACTTGTCATAAATGTGACATCAGTGTAACAGTATTTATTCCCTTTTTAATACTGAAAATGGGAATTTCTCTGTAGTTAACAAATCTGACCACTGAACACAAACAATCTGCTGGCTCTTTAAATAAATAATGTTATTAACTGACTTTTTATTAACTTTATGTTAATGTTTCTGTGCAGTTCTCTGAGTTGACTTCTGTTGTGAACGCTATACAAACTGAAATGAATTTTACTGAACATAATAACAAATCTTATACATAGTCTCGCTCCCGCCTATCTCTCGGATCTGATACACCCATATGTCCCTCCACGTGCTTTGAGGTCAGAGGATCGGGTACTCTTAATAGTTCCAGAAACTCGCCTTAAGCGCAGAGGTGACAGGGCGTTCTCTGTAGCAGGCCCAAGACTCTGGAACGAGTTACCGCTGCTCATCAAACAGGCCCCCTCCCTCTCGGTTTTCAAATCCCGGTTAAAAACTCACTACTACTCCATTGCTTTCAATGCCAGCTGATTTGTATTGGATCGTTTTATTTATGATCTGCAATGTTTTTATGTTTTTCGTGTTGTACTTCATTGTCTGTGTTGCCTGTTGGGTGTTTGTTTGTCCAGCACTTTGGTGTGGACTTGTTCCTGTTGAAAGTGCTTTATAAATAAAATGGTATGGTATGGTATGGTATACTTTATTCAAGATGCCATTCACATTAAATGGTTAAACCATCCTCTCTTGTTCTTCATGAAGTTAAAGGTTTCAGGGTTCTTCTGTGATTGCTTGTTTTACCAATTTATAAAAACACATTAAGCCTAAATGTTGAAACATTCCAGTGATAGATGTATGAATCAGTTCTCTCAGATCTAGGTGGAGACCTAAAACGCCTTGCTTAGTTGAAAAAGTTAAGAAGCAATATATACAATTCCAGTGGCCTTACAGGGGGGAGGGAGGGGGAACAAGAACTTAGTTTGAGAAAAAATAGTTGTTAAGTTTGTCGGACAGTGGAAGGAGAATTTTAAGGATCTCTGCACATGCCTATATTTGAGAAAGCAGAGTGTGAAGTACATTACAATGGCTGAGGTTGCTGGGGTAATTATAAAAGTCCTTGGTGGTGGGCTGCCACTGGTAGACAAGATTTGCCCTGAGATGCTGAAGGCTCTGGATATATTGAGGGGCAGGCATGGTTGACATCCATTCAATGTTGCATGAAGATCTAGAACAACACCTGTGGAACGGTAAACCGTTGTGATAATTTCAGTTTTTAAAAAAAAGGGATAGAAGAGTTTGTTTCAAATATTGACGTCTCACACTTTGCCTCTTTGAGAAAGTTTACTCCAAGGTGGTGGAAGGAAGGTCCATTAGGATAAGGATAATCCATAAGGATCGTCATACCTCAAATTCGGAAGTAGAGTACCATATTTTTCGGAGTATAGGTCGCACCTTTTTATCATTTTTTCATGGCTTGCGACCTATACTCAGGTGCGACCTATATATGGCTTTTTATAAAATAAGCTGATTTGTAATCATTTATTAACAAAAATTAAACTGAGACGCACTCTTACAATAATGTCAGCTAACAAATATATTTTTTAGGTGTTTATCCTGCTAAAATTATTCATTTATTAAAGAAAAGTTCAGCTCAGACACATATTTGCTATAATTTTTTATCAAACAATTAATTGTTTTTAAGTGTTAATCTTCTTAAAAGCCTTGCTGTGCGCTCCTGTGGAAGAGACATTTGCAGCAGAGCTAAACATGGTCCACATTTTGACGTAGGTGCGACCTATACTCCGGTGCGATCTACTGTATTTATGGATTTTTCCAACCTTGCTCTCGACTGAGGCAGTCGCAGCCCTTCCCTCTCCCGTCCTTCCCCCCCCTGCTGCTGGCAGCTCCTCAGCTAAGCACCTCGAACGCAAATTAAGATGGATTGGAGGTTTGGGCATTCGATTCTACAAACAAGATCTCTACAGAAGGAACGGCACAAGGGGAGCCTTCCCACCCTCACAGAGTGACGGAGGATACGCCATGGATTCCGCCATGGATTCCGTGGATTCCTGGGAGTGCTCTGTGGAGGTGAAGAATCTTGGATTATATTGGATTATGATGGCAGCGCTTTGCTTTTTTGGCGTTTGTGGAGCACTGGTCTATCGCAAAATGAGGGAGACTTCAGCAGGACTTAACTGCCTGGAGCACCCGACGTCTGGTCTGCGCCGTGACCTCGAGAAATCAGCTGTTTGTGAGCTTATCCAGAGGGTGAACAGATCACCCACGGATTTGGACTCTGGACGCTGTGGTCAACATCAGAAATCAGCTGTTTGCGAGCTTATCCAGAGGGTGAACAGATCACCCTCGGATTGGGACTCTGGACAGCTGTGGTCAACATCTGAGGTCAGAGCTTGGATCAGTGGAAAAAGTCCCGAATTGGATCACTTTGGAACAGAATCGCCCTTACAGACTGAAGGCCACAGAAATTACAATGTGTGCCTGATGTGAAAATATTTGTCAATTCTTATCTGACTCCCTTGGAAACAGCCTTGGGAAAGGCTGGATATCTAATTTCTCCTGAGATGTGCTTACTGTGGAAAAAATAGCTGCTGTTTGTCTTGTCTGCTACCCCCCCCGGAGAACTTTTCTATGAGCGTTATCGGAGGCATCCGGAATGTATCATGGACAGATCCTCCCTGCCTCAGTCTCAACATGCAACATGTAACTGTCCTTATGTGCTTATGGTATGGTTTTTACTGTGTCATGCGGTGTCTTGCAGACAAAATGTGATACATTTTTTTTAATACTAATGCTGTAACCCCCATGGTTCCTTACCTTTTTTTCACACCTTTGACCTTCATCCCGAGACGGATGAGAGAGGCCGCGCTGAAGAACATGTCATGTGTTTTGAATAAGCAGCAGCTTTACATTCTCTACCCCTCTTCTGGATGACTGTGTATACATAATCACGTTGTATTGGTGAGAACTGGTGCAATGTTAATAAAAGCTCTTGTATCTTGTATCTTGAAAATAATTGGACAATGCAACCTATACTCTGGTGCGACCTATACTCCGAAAAATACGGTAGCTTTCATTAAGTCATGGAAGAGTCAACAAGATATTTACATTTTCAGATTTCATAAAGGGTTCGTGTGAGTTTGATTTCCTGGTCTACATGTGTTTTGTTTTGTGGCTCTGGAGAACGTTTATGACTATGGTCTTTGAAGCCTTCTCTTTGGGGGCGGTGGGGTTGCTGCAAGAGTATGAGGTGTAGGACTCACTTGTAAGAGTTTTACACTCTCTACAACCAAAGTAAGAGCTATGTATCTGCATTCTCAGCACAAAGTTGAGCTTGTTCTCACTCCATCAGAGTTGTTCCTTATCATCATCCCGTTTAGTGTTCATCAACAGGATCTCAAGGCACAGTTTTAGAGAGTAGGGTGTCTGGTTTGGCAACCTCAGAGTCTCATTTCTGCTTGCAGATCATGTTGTTCTGTTAATATCTTTGGGCCAAGACCTTCAACATACACTGGGATGGTTCATAGCTGAGTGTGAAGTGGCTGGGATGGGAGTCAGCTTCTCTGTGTTAGAGGCCATCGTTCTCAACCAGAAATAGGTGCACTGCACCCTTTAAAATTCTGCCTCAAGTCAAATAATTTATGTATCTATAGGGATCTTGTTCACACATGATGACAGCATAGAGCAGACAATGGAGTGAGCTTCCTTCATAGGATAGGTAGGCTTGGCTTTGGGGATAAGTTCCTGTCATCCAGTGGAGCTTGGCTTAGAGCTGTTGGTCCACTCTATCAAAATAAGTTATCAGCTATGGTTTGATCTGATGAAGATCTCT
Organism: Garcialebias charrua; assembly: GCA_038048925.1. Taxonomy (NCBI): domain Eukaryota; kingdom Metazoa; phylum Chordata; class Actinopteri; order Cyprinodontiformes; family Rivulidae; genus Garcialebias; species Garcialebias charrua. Next base: position 7,303 of record JBBPBX010021237.1, read on the forward strand.
TCTAGATACTTTCCTTCTGGGACATACCCAGAACTCACTAGAAGGATTTTCTATCCTTTTTAGCCTTGGAACAACTTGGGATCGCTGAGAATGAGCTGGAGAGTATCACTGGGAAGAGGGTTGTTTGTGTTTCCGTCTTGGACTTGCTGCCCTTGCATCCTGACTATGAAAATAACATTTGTTCACATGGAGGGGTGACATCAAAATTGTACCGCAGCTAGCCTACAGGAAGTGATTGTCCATTGAAGTTCCCTTTCAGTCAAGTTCTCTCTGTGCAAAATACTTGCTATGGGAATTGCGCCCCCGTGCGATTACCTGAAGGAATACACTCACGCCTTTACGGCTAGGGTGTCAGCGTCGCGCCAGAGGCCCCGCCCTCTGGGTATTTAAGCGGCTGACGCCCATCCATCTTTCTCTTTTTTGCCCTTCACCTCGCTTAACACCTGAACTTCGTGGGACTTCTCTGTTGTCGCATCACTCGACTGAGTTGAGCTTGCTCCCTACACTGAGCGTACAGAGAAATTTTCCTGCGTACTGCTGGGCTGGCGATAGCTAGTCCAGCGTTTTTCTACTTACCTCAAAATTTTCTTCTCTTTCCGAAGCTGCTTCGCTTGACGGCGCTAACTGCGTCACAACCCCCTGCTAACCATTAGCAGGCTAACCAGCGAAAGCAAGACGACGGAGAGGACGGCTTCGAACAAAAGGAAACTAGGACCAACTTCAACGCTTCTCGTCTCCGGACATGGCTCCCGAGAAGGGAAAACGGAGGACAAAGAAGAAGAAAACCAACAGGACGACGAGCCCTCGCTCGCGCCCATGCCCCAGCGGATGCGGCTACTCCCTCTCGGCGACGGACACCCACGAGGCCTGTCCTGTCTGCCTAGGGATTCTGCACGCGAGAAAAGCGCTGGAATTCCCCGACTCCTGCTCCCACTGCCGTCGAATGTCGGCGGTAGTGAGGAAACGCCGCGCGGACGCGTTGGCTAAATCCATGGCTAAGGCCGCGGCGCTGAAGGTCGCACGTCGCACAAAGCTGCTCGCTCCCGAACCGGAGCTTGAGAACGTGGACCTGGAATGCAACGGTCGAGTCGGAGAGGACAATGTGTCGGACTCCTCAGTTGCCGTCGAGGACTCAACGCCCGAAGTGTCCGACCAAGACGCCAAATACGGTTACAGAGGAGAAAGTGTGGATTCCTCCCAGAACCTGGCGCAAATCCTACCGGAACCGGACTTGTCGGTCCTTGCTCTGTTCGACCTGTGCCATAGGGCGGCGGATGCCCTACAGGTCGCGTGGCCAAACCCCATGCCTCGCCAACAGGTTACGAGGCTAGCGGGAAACTACTTCTATGCGAAACAGCCGACAACATCGCAAAAGATGCCCATTTTTCTGGACTTCCTCATGGAGCTTAAACGCTCCTGGGCGGAACCCGGAGCTCCCATCACGCTGCCATTGTCCCGACTCCTGGATGTCGCAGAAATGGAGACAGTGGACCTCGCCAGCACACCCCTGATAGAGGAGACTCGGGCGGATTACCTGGCCCCCGTAGCCACGGGGAAGAAACCAGCGCTACCCAGCAGGGCCTGCCATGCTTCAGAGAAACAACTTGAGAAGTGCTACAGGGCTCAGGGCCTCGCCGTTCGCGCAATGAATGCATCAACCATGGTGCAAGCGTACCTGGCAGAAAAACTGCAGGATATCCAGGTAACAAAAAACGAGCAGGCCGCAACGGAGGCCATGGAGGAAGCCCGCCGTGCCTCTGACCTCATGCTCCGCATGATGGGGACAATAGCCATTTCCCAAGGTAAAGCAATGGCGGAAATAGTTGTCGCCCAACGCCATCTTTGGTTAACATTGTCAGACCTCCCGGAAAACCAGAGGTCCACTTTCCTCCAGCACCCGATCGAGTCGACAAGACTCTTCAGGGGAGCCCTGGAACACGTCCAGACCAGGTTGGAACAAAGACGCAAACAGGCAGAAGCCCTCCGCGAGGGGTTGCCGAGGAAAAGCTTTGTACCCCCAAAGGAAGACATGCGTGGCCTCCCACGGAATAGACCCGCTGGTGACAGTGAAAATTTCCAGTACCGGCCGAGGGCCTCTTCAGTGACCCCATGTAGAAAACAGATTTGGGCCTGATAAAGCAGGACGAACTGATAATTTTACAGGTTTGCCCGGCCACGCGGTACGGGAACCTAACATTTTGAGCCCAGTCTCTACTTGTAGAATACTATGAGGAGCTGGTGACATGTGCGTGTACCAAACATGACTCGCCTATTGTATGTGTAAACAAAACAAACACTGTTTCAGGCATGTACAAAAATAAAAGCACCAAAGCACAGACTGCCCTGGTTCTTGACTCGAGTCCCATTTTTATAAAACACAAACCATGTGGTCAAACTATGAACCACAGCAAGATACACGAGCTCTGCCAGAGACGGTCAGATCTCGCGATATCTTCTGTTGGGCCGACCAGCCTGCTCGAAAGAGCGCGAGAGGGGTCAAAGGCCATCCCTCCAGCGCAAAAACACGACGAGCAGCAATTCAACGTGCCGTCCAGGCTCAGCGCACGCGCAGGCCTGGAAGGCGTGTCTACCAAATGATTGGGTCATGACAACGATATGTCACGGGCTCAAGTTGCAGTTCACAAAAAGGCCGCCCCACTTCACAGGGGTGCTGCAATCTAAGATTAACCCTACACGTGCACACGTGCTGAGGGAGGAAGTTTCGACAATGCTGCAAAAGGGAGTGATTAGTTTGGTCTCAGGACGCAAACTACGCTCTGGCCACTACAGCAAGTACTTCCTGGTGCCCAAAAAGGATCATTCCCTGAGACCGATTCTGGATCTCAGGGCTCTCAACAAAAGAATTAAAACCTTTAAGTTCAAGATGCTTACACTGCGGCAAGTTCTCCAGTCTGTGAGACCAGGAGACTACGCATGTACAGTGGATTTAAAAGATGCCTATTTCTACATAGGTGTGTGGAGGAAACACAGAAAGTTCCTCCGCTTTGCGTTCGAAGGGAACGCTTGTGAATTCAAAGCTTTACCCTCCGGTTTAAAGACTGCTCCTAGTACATTTACTAAATGTTTGGATGCAGCCCTAACCCCCCTTAGGAACCAAGGACTCAGGGTCATGAATTACTTGGACGACCTGCTGATTCTGGCTGGAAGCAGAATGCAGGCCTAGTCACACTCCTATAGGGTGATCTCTCACCTGGAGTCTCTCGGTTTTGTCATAAACCTACAGAAAAGCGATCTATCTCCATCACGGGTTACCGTATTTCTGGGAGTACAGATCGACATTGTCCGGTACAGAGCATGGCTCTCGAAGGAACGAGTTTCCTCCATTCGCCGTTGCCTGGAAAGATTTAAACTGGACCAACGGGTCCTTGTGAAAACCTGCCAATGCCTTTTAGGCCTCTTGGCGTCAGCCATTCCCTGTGTGCTACACGCATTACTGAAAATGTGGGCCATACAAGTATGGCTAAACCGACAGACACAACCTACCCTGACTAATCAAGCAGGAAAGGTTAGGATAGATTCAGAGTGCCTGAGGGCCCTGGAATCTTGGAGAGACCCATCCGTTTTCACGGAAGGGGTCTCACTGGGAAAGGTGTCATCTCGTGTGGTAATCACGACGGACGCCTCTAAAACAGGATGGGGGGCGATCTGCAGAAATCAGAACGCCCGTAGCCTTTGGAATGAACGGGAACCGAGATTACATATCAACTTCCTGGAGTTACTGGCCGTATTCCTGTCATTAAAATACTTCTTCAATAAAGGTCTGATTTCTGGACAGCATATCCTGGTGAAATCAGATAACAGGACCACAGTGTCCTTCATCAACAGAGAGGGAGGGACAAGGTATCAGGCCCTCCTCGGACTGACGCAGAGGATGCTCATGTGTTGTACTCCAATAATCTTATCAATTAGGGCAACTCATGTCCCTGGTGATCTAAATTATGGAACAGATGCCCTCTCAAGAGGGCCTCTCTTGGCATCAGAATGGAGCCTGAACCCACGGACAGGGCGAGGGTTGGGCCGAATCTTGGATGTCGGCTACTCTCCACCCCAGAATGAATGGGCCTACCTCCTGGACTTGGGTGTGGGCTGCTCCATGTAGGGGGCAGGTACATGTCTTAGACCTAAGTGGTATAGAGGGTGCATCAGGATTATGAATGGAACGTGTCGTTATTGTTTGTCTTTGTGTGAGTGAGGATGAGGGTGGGTCTGAGTGAGTGTGTCTGTGTATGAATGTCTAATTGTCAGGCTGGGATTTGGACTGCCCCCTCTCTGTTACATCTGAGGCTACTTGGTGTCACGCTCCTACCACGTGGCCCCCGGGTGGGTGTCCTTTTGCCTGCGGGCGTGCTGGGGGCCCTTGTTGTCGCTTTCAGGGGTTGGGCGCTTGGGCGTGTGTCGGCTCGGCCTGGTGGCTGCCTGGTGGGGCTCGGGTCCTCTGGTCCTATCGGGTCTGGGCCTGAGGGGTGGGCGTCCCTGGTGCCCGGGCCTCGGTGACCGGGCCTGGGGCTACGTCAGTGCAGCGGGCTCTTGCAACGGGCTCCGGCGGGGGCCTGTGGGTTTGTCGCTGTTGGCCTCCTGGGGGTCATTGTGTGTAGTCGCTGGTGGAGCTTGTCCGGTTCTCCCCCTTGGTCAGATCTGGGGAGAGGGTGAGTGGCTCGTCCTGTTCGGGTGGCCCTGGGGACTCTGGGCTCGGGGTCCTTCTTGGGGTCTTGGGCTTTGATCGCTCCTTCGTCTGCCTCGGGCCTTGGGGGGACGGATCTCTGATGCTTCACGGTCGCTACTGAATGTTCTATTGGAGGAACCTTATTCACTTATGCATGTTCACAGCCACACACAAATGGATGCAGGGATGTATATGTAGATATCATATGCGGAACCTTATTCACTTATGCATGCTCACAACCATACACAAATGGATGCAGGGATGTATATGTAGATATCATATGCAGATATGTAGATGGATATGTGATGTGAATGTATTTGTATATATATTTGTAGGTATGGGTATGTTTATTTATGGAAATCTACTGCAAGGTCATGAATATTATTAGTCTTCATGCATGTGTATTTTGTTGCTGTGTTTTGTCATATGCTTTGCAGGATTGCGGACGGAGGTTGGGTGTGTTTGCCTTCTGCTCTTTTTGTAGATAATTGTTGTGTTTTGTTGTCTTACTTTCTATCTTTCCTTTCTCTCTTAAAAAAAAAGACAAAAAGAAAAAAGAATAATTAAAAAGAAAAATAATAATCATATTTGTGTGAAAAAAAAAAGGGCCTCTCTTGGCGTCAGAATGGAGCCTGAACCCACGGATTGTGGAACAGGTCTGGTCACGATTTGGGAGAGCCTCTGTGGACTTGTTCGCTTGCAGGGCTATCTCACAGTGTGACCTCTACTTCTCCTTGAGGGATACAGACGCACCATTGGGAATGGATGCTCTGGCACATGATTGGCCAGCAGGGGTGCTCTACTATGCCTTTCCACCTGTCCCTCTGATTGAGGCGACACTGGAACGCGTGCGCCAAGGTGCTCTCTCCCTGATTCTCATAGCCTCCAGATAGCCACAGAAACCGTGGTTCCCGGAGCTGATTTCAATGTTATCAGGGATACCATGGCAATTACCTCCTCACAGGGATCTGTTGACTCAGGCATGTGGGTAGCTTCTACACCCACGTCCAGGGTTGTGGCAACTTTCAGCCTGGCCTTTGAAGGGAACTGGCTGAGAGCCTAAGGCTTTGGTTGCTTTATCCCAAAACAAACAGTTACAACATACACAAGGGTACCCCTTGATGTTTATGTTTTGCCTAGGAGACGTTTAATGGAAGGATTTTTTCCTCTCCCTAACTGATCTCCAACATCAGGATGGGCCCCACTTGTCAGTCGTGCCCTATATGTAAAAAAAAAAAGTGTTTTTCATCACACTAGTGGAGCACGCTTAGGCTGTCTCTAGCTGGTGTTGTTTATCTATATGCCCAGTTGAAACATCAAATTGATGTTCTTTACATTTGGCATTTTTTCTTCTCAGCCTGTGCTCTCTACATACCTTGTAGAAAGCAGCTGGGAAATACCTGTCTTTTAAGGCGGATGTTCTCACATGCATTTTGCTGAGCATTTCAAGGGCGTGAATGAATTACGTTCCCATAGCAAGTATGTTGCACCGAGAGAACTTGACTGAAAGGGAACTGAAAGTTATGCACCATAACTCATGTTCCCTGAAGGAAGGGAACGAGGTGCAACATATCTGGCCCTTTTCAATGCTGAAAGCTCGGTGAAGTGCAATTTTGGAGAAAGATGGATGGGCGTCAGCCGCTTAAATACCCAGAGGGCGGGGCCTCTGGCACGACGCTGACGCCCTAGCCATAAAGGCGTGAGTGTATTCCTTCCGGTAATCGCGCGGGGGCGCAATTCCCATAGCGAGTATGTTGCACCTTGTTCCCTTACTTCAGGGAACATGAGTTATGGTGCATAACTTTCAGGTTCAACTTCAGTCTTCCATTCATAACTCTAGTAATAAAGGTTTTGATGATTTCAGCACAGGTGGTATGGTAGACATATCCCACTGACAAATATTTGAGTAAGTTGGGCAGTGTGGTTTGTGGATTGCTGCGCTGTTTAAATACACATATTTATTCAACATGTATAAGTAAGCATGTTTAAATTGTTTAATTGGTGCTTTATTTCTCGTAGGCCTTTTAAATGTATAACAGAGCATTTTACTTATGATAGCAAATCTATGGTTGTCATGAAGTTAATAAATACCCACTGTTAAAAGTTAAAGTGAAGGTATTATTTGGATTTGACACAGACTGCAAGGTCATATTATATTTTGCACAGAAAGTAATAGATTTTTAATTGAATTTTTCGTACTTCAGTGGCCAATAATAAATTAGAAAAATATCAATGTAATGTTGTGCAATGCTGGCTCAAATTTCCGTTTTGGAATTTAACAGTTGTTATTCAAAGTGGAACATCGAGGTACAAGGTCCTTAATGGGTCCAAGTTAAAAGCCTGGTTCTTGTAGAACACCAGAAGTTAAAAGCTTACACGGAGTTATCATAATAGGCCACCCTCAACATCAGCCAAGTCGTCTTTCTGAAGCTGGCTTAATTTCCCTTGATGATGATGATGATCAGCCCGACAACATGCTCAAAAACAATTAGCTGTGGTCGCTGAAGTGGACATTTTCCCCAAGTCAGCCATTGAGGGCCAGGGCATAAATAAGTCCCCTTGTCAGCCATTGCCAAGCGACAGCTAATGACTCTCATTAATATGCAAAATAGCAGCCATATTTTTCTCCTGAGTGTGTGTGTGTGTCCTTTCTTCTTTTGTGTGTTTGGTCTAGCAAGTGCAAAGTGACCAGCTCAAGAAAATATCTAATTGCAAGTCAATTATGTCATTGAGCCCATTTAAATGTTCATTTGTATGCAAATTTGAAGAGAGGGCAGAGAAGCTGGCATCATACAACATGGATGGCAGAAATACTGAATACTGACCCTCACACAGGTCTGCATACAAGTACAGCATGACAGTATGTGTCTGCAGGACATGATTCATCACTGTTTTGTTAATAAGAATCTATAACTTAGGGGGCCATCGGATGTCTTTGGGGTGTTAGCTGTTGTCAAGTCTTTGGGCAATTGGTTAACATGCCATCTCAGGGTTAATGCCAGCATGTTTGAACATTTTGTAGCAAGTCTCGAGTCCAAAGACAACTACCGATACTCCGAGTAAGTCCTATCATTCTTGGTTAATGTAAATTTAAATAAATCGTGGTTCTATTTTCTTTTCTGGGATTTGAACCAGGGCAACCTGCTCACTGAGAGGCGGCAGCTCTACCAACTGTGCCACCGTGCTGCCCTGTTTTAATAGTTTATATGTCACACACTTCCATTTTAGCACTTCCGCATTATTTGGCCACAATGATTACTTCTGGTGAGCAGGCAGCAGCCAGTGGAGCAATGGCATTTTTCACTCGGTCGCTGCAGGACTTGCCAACAATAACGATGTTTATAGAATTTTTCGGACATCCTCAAAAGCTCCAACGTATAAAAAGGACAACTTTCATAAAGGTAAGTTGATTAATCATTTTTGAGTTCACCAAAACGCCTCATATACATCTAACCAAAGGTGGGTGCCAGACCGCTAGAGAGCGCTAAAGCGCTAATCCGCGTATAGCGGACCTAAACAATCTGTTAGCTTTACAGCGGATTGACTAACTTTTATAATTCATAAGCGGATTTGCGCTATTTTTATTTAAAATGCAGTACCGCTAATAACTAATTATCTATCAGTAAAAACGAAAAAACTTATTTACGGGCTCTTAAATCAACCGGACGACTGCTAACAGACCATATCCTGTCAGCGCCGGATGTGGTCCGTGACAAAAAAGCGTCCCCCTCAGTCTCTTGGCTAGAGAGTTAGCAGTTAGCAGCCAGTGTGTTACTCTGCAGCCTTATTGCTTGTTTTCGAAGAGTCAGACGAAGAGTTTTTAACATGGAGGGTGAACTTATGGATGTTTCTCAGCGGCCTACGCGACGCGTCTGGATTTAAAAAAGTAGTTCGCCATTTGCCCTCTCTTCAAAATGGCGGTGGCCACAGAAGCTAAGGACTTTCCAAGAAAACACGGTAAAAACAATTATTTCTTTGCTGAGAAAAAATATATTTCATAGCTGACGTTATAGCACAAGTTGTTCTGAGCTTGAGAGTTTCACGAAATGGTCAAATCTGCTGGATTTTAAAAAGTAGTTCGCCATTAGCACTGTTCAAAATGGCGTCCGCGACAGCCACATAAGCAAAGGACTTTCCAAGAAAACACGGTAAAAACAATTATTTCTTTGCTGAGAAAAAATATATTTCATATTTCACAAAAACATGCTTCAAAAACCAGCTGCAAAACTTAGTTTCCCACAACAATAACACCTTTGTTTTTAATAACTTATGACAACAAGGCACAGGTACAATTTGAGGTCTGAGGTCTCAGTAAAATGAGCTACCAGCTAAAACTAAATCAAAATACTGTAACTAACTTCACAAAAATCTTACTTAGTAATGTTTGACACATAAAGACACTGTTCCAGTAGCAGCTGGCAAAATGCACCGAATAGAAAATGACACAGTTTTGTGCAAATTAAACAATGAAATGTTCCTGCTGAACATTCAGTTATTAAAAACAATTTGAAATA
>JBBPBX010021237.1:20622-42557 GCA_038048925.1 Garcialebias charrua
TATATACATATATATATATACATATATATATATATATATATACATATATATATATACATATATATATATATATATATATATATATATATATATATACATATATTTATCTTTTGGAAACCTTTAAAACAAAAACGTGATATCTGGGAGTGTGTACACAAAAACATTGTCTGAATGAGGTCCATGTTATTTTATTCATATACTGTGATTTAGTGAGTTTATTGAAGTTATTTTGTACTGACTGAACTGCACATAACTGTTATAACAAAGCAAAAATAAAAAGGCAACAGTTGAAACTAAGGAGCCTTGTTGCCTTCTTAAGCTGAGCATTCAGAAAAAATGTTACACTCACTATTATTGATCTTATTTCAAAGAAGTGGTGAGGCATTTTCTGTTAGTTTGTATGCAGCAAAGTACAAGGGTGACAGCGCCAAGATGGCTGCCCTAAATCCTGCGTTTGAGCAGGCTATGCTTGGTCTACTGTATATAATGTCTATGGGATCAACTGGACTTTATTTGTTGCAGAAAACGTTTCGACTTCTGTCCAGAAGTCTTTTTCAATTCTGAATGAATGGAAGCTGTGAGACCGAGAAGTTTTATACAGGCTGACATGCCACGCACCATATGAAATTGGAAACTGAAATAACCCCACAACATACCTGAGATAACATGCCCATTCTATTTAAATTGACAAAACAACACATCACAGCTTAACAGAAGGGGGTTTGTAACACATACATGTAAATTGAAAGATCACACCTTAACAGTAGGGGGTTCCCTTGAGGTCTCTGGTAGAAGACACAAAACTGTATGTAAATTGACAAAAAACACCTCCCAACCAACAACAGAGGCTACTCAGAGAACTTTGTTAGTCTAATTTACAGACAAGACATCTCTGCTCCCATCCGGTGTAAAACGTTTCGGAATCAAATCCAAAACTGAGTTATAAGTCTTAGAAAGTTGAAATCTCAGACCTCCTCCTCTGTTAAGAGAAGGTTTTTCTCTCTTAACATAAACAGCTTCCTTCACCCCCCTCTCAAACCATCTGTGCTCTCGGTCCAAAATTTGAACATTCTGGTCCTCAAATGAGTGACCCTTGTCCGTGAGGTGGAGGTGAACAGCTGAGTTTTGTCCAGAGGAGGTTGCTCTCCTGTGTTGGGACATTCTTTTGTGGATAGGTTGCTTAGTTTCTCCGATGTAGCGGTCTGAGCAGACTTCGCTGCACTGGACTGCATAAACCACACCACTCTGTTTGTGTGTGGGGGTTTGGTCCTTAGGGTGGACCAGCCTCTGTCTGAGAGTCCTGCTGGGTTTGAAATGTACTGGGATGTTGTGTTTGTTGAAAATCCTTCTGAAATTCTCTGATACGGTCTTTTGCACGTGACGTCACGGCTCGTATCTTTTTGCACTTCCGGTCGTCATGTTGGGTGGCTACCGGTTCATTTAAACAGAGGAAGTCCATGTTAAACACAGTGCGATACAGAACAATAACATCAGCAAAATGCAAACTAAATATAAAAATGAGCAGAAGCCTTATAGAGAGAAACTCAACCTTGAAGCCAGAGAACGTTACATGGTGAAGTTAGCTTCAATTAACAACATTGATCCTTACGAGGTAGCAGCTGGCATGGACTTCCTCTGTTTAAATGAACCGGTCTCCACCCAATATGGCGACCGGGAGTGCAAAATGTCACGTGTCTGCAAAAGACAATTGTCATTCCTTATTATAAGGAATGACAATGTTTTTCCGTCTGTTAGACTTTTTCTGTTCATTATTATTTCCTTGCTGACTTGACAAAAGCCCAGTTGGGATATCCACATGTTTGCAGAGATTTTTTTATGTGTTTCTGTTCCTTTTCCTTCCCTTCTGTCCTTGACAAGGACAGAAGGGAAGGAAAAGGAACAGAAAGTTTTACTTTTTGTTTAAGTGATGACGTGAGTTGACGAAAAACAGGAAGTGAATCGACGGCGGACCGGAAGTGTGTTTGTGTCTCCGTTAGCTGAAACTGACAAGCCAAATCTAACATAAAATCATATCTTACTTGTGTTCATGACTATTGCCCAACGTGGTAAGTTATATTAATGTTGTAAGATGTGAGAGATATGTTATTTTGTAGTTCTAAGCGTGGATTTTAGTGAATTAGCTTAGAGCCAATGAGATGCTAGCGAGTAGCAGCTAGTTAGCTAAATGATCGCTTTGTTGCTGCTCTCTTGCACTGTGATATTTAAATGCTGATGTTTATAACTGGTTTGTTGAATCTATTCTAGCTATTAAATCTATGTTTAAGTTTGTGTTTATTTGAATTTTGCAATACTAAGTATTGGCATTTTTGTTTATTTTATTTACAGTTATCCGGCAAGTTCGTTTGAAAACACTCGGCAATAAAAGCCAACAATAACAACAACGATCATGGAGTTTCTGGAAACAACAGTCACAGATGATAAAAAGGAACAATGTCGTTTAAAGGACAAACTGCAACACAACGAAACCCAAGATGCTGCTTTCAACCCAGAAGTTCTGCTTCACAGATTAGGTTTGTATCTAAACATTCCTGCTTTTCAGTATGATTCCTTTTTATTAATCCAAATTTTGACAATCCTACAGAAATATAATACAGAACATAGAGTCTATTACAGGAACAAATAAAACAAAAAGCAACAATTAAACAATGATATATGTAACAATATAATAAAAAACATACATATGAGTCTGAATATGAGGCATAAAATTTTGTAAAAAAAGTTCTTGTTTTTCTAAGCTTCTGATTATTCAAAGTAAGCTTTTCAATAGATGCAATGTATGTTTTTAAGTCAGATTCTTCGAAATTATTCCATGAGGGCCTTTTTTCACTCCATTTCATCTTGTGGACATAATATTTTGCTAAAATTACAATAAGATTAACTAAATATATCTCTTCCGAAGAGAAGGTTGAATTGTTGAAAATGAGCAAGATTTGTACTTTAGACAAAAATATATATTTTTTCTAACTTTTGTTGTCAGGAAACGTTGTACATCTGACCAAAATAATACAACATGAGGACATTCTACAAACAAGTGTGCAGTTTCACCTTCATTCTGACAAAAAGAACAGTTGTTACTAACACCAGAAAAGAATCAACAAATATTCATTCAACCTTTATTTAGTCAGGTAAATCTTATTGAGCCTTGAGGGCTCATTTACGAAAGTAGCAAAAAGTAGCAAAAACATTATAAGGTAGATGTACAAAAAAATCAAAGACAGGAACATATCTGCATTGGTTTTTGCCAGGATTCCAACAGATTCTGAAAACCATCCAGAGAGGTCAGGGCCGAGAGCTTCAGATCTTTTTGTAAGATATTCCAGGAAGCAGGAGCAGAGTAGGAGAAGGCCCTTTTTCCAAGTTCAGTCCTCACTGATGGAACACTGCAGGTGATCATGTCCTGAGAGCGCACACTGTAGCTGCACTCACGCAAAGACATGTAGGAGGAGATGTATGAGGGCAGCAGACCAAGCAGTGATTTGAAGATTAGCTTAAGTTGTTAGCTTACAAAGTTGCAGATGAAAGTTTTAGGGATTTATTTAGCGCAAGACTGTGCCTGTGGTACATGTTGTGGAATGAAATGGGTCCCAAAAAAACGAAATTGTTAGCTTAAGTTGTTAGCTTACAAAGTTGCAGACGAAAGTTTTAGGGATTTATTTATTTATTTAGCGCAAGACTGTGCCTGTGGTACATGTTGTGGAATGAAATGGGTCCCAGTTACATCCGACAAAATACAATCTGTAAAGTTAGAGTCAGAGAGTTTTTATTGTCATTTGCACCGCATGTGGTACATGTGATGAATACGAGATTATGTACACAGGGTCCCAGTTACATCCAACAACAAATGCAAGAGAAAAACAGTAATAACATCTAGGATTAACTAAGAAAAAACATCAACTAGTAATACACTAAGCCCTAATGTAATAGAAAAACATCATTAAGATAAACAGTAGTAAGATCCAAGACATGAACCAACACAGTGGTGGAGAAAGTATACACTGTACTTAAATAAAAGTACAAATAAACAGACAAAAATGCACTCTAGTAAAAGTAGAAGTAACATCTTAATGTTTTTACTTAAGTAAAAGTAAATAGTACTTGCTTTTAAAAATAATTAAATGTATTAAAGCAGTGGTTCTTAACCTTTTTTGAGCTACCGAACCCTCAAGTTTCATATGGCCACTCACCGAACCCCTCTTTTTTAATATATAAAATATGATTTTTTTTCCCCAAATTCTACAACATCACCTTGCTCAAAGAACAAAAGCAACACAGTGCATGAACTCACAACAACTTTATTCTGGCCCAATAAGAGTTTCATCCCCCAAAAATATTTTTGTACAATTTTTAATCATCAAAGAGGAATTTGGGATAATTTATCTTCAGCTGCTGTTCCGAGTAGCAGATTTGCCATCTTTAATGCAGCTGGTTTTATGAGAGATTCACCGATGGAGTGTGGCTTACCCTGCTTTGCGATCAAATAAGCAACTTCGTACGATGCTGCGAGGATCAGTTTGCTAACAGGTACAAATCCAAGAGCAGGCAGAGTGGCCCTTTCATCATATCTGGCTCGTTTCACCTTGAAATTAACAAAAAAAGGTAATTATTAGGTTGAAAGTGTCAGAAATTACCACAAAATTTTTAATTGACCTTAAACCAGAAAAAGAGTACTAAAGGGCGGCCGTGGTGTAGTGGTAAGGGCAGTCGTCTCCCGATCGGAAAGTTGGCGGTTCGACTCCCGGGACCCGCACCATGTGTCGTTGTGTCCTTGGGCAAGACACTTAACCCCGAGTTGCTCCCGGTAGGACTGGAAAGCACCTTGCATGGTAGTCTGCCGCCACCGGTTTATGAATGTGTGTAGCATTCAATATATGTGTAGCACTTTGAGATTTTCAGTAATGAAAAGTGCGTTATAAATTGAATTAATTATTATTATTATTATTATTACTAAAACATGTTGCTGAAAAGGTAGAATAAGCTTAAATTAGCAGAAGAAAGCAAAAAGAATATATTTGCCCAATTAGGCTGAAAGAAGCAGAAATGAGCACAAAAATGTGGAAATTATCTGAAGAAAATCTAAAATTAGAAAAAAGATTCAGCTGAAAAGTAGCTAAAATAGCAGAAAGAAGCATCACCAGAATGAAGTTGAGAGAGCACATTTTTGCTGAATTAGGATGACATTTTTTTTAATAAGAGCATTAAATGTGGAATTAGCTTAAAAAGCTAAAATTAGCATAGAAACAACATCATATCTGGCTCGTTCACCTTGAATTCAGCAGGCGTTGTGTTCTTGTACTGTATTCTCCGTCTGTGCATCTTCATGAAGTGTTCCTTCAGTTTTGCCGGCGCCAGACTAGTTGCTCAACTTCGTGTTGCATATCATGCAGATAGGACGCTGACTCCCATCCCGTTCCGTGACACAAGTGAATCCATGTCCAACCACTTTCTTTTTTTGCCCGACATATTTACCGTAGTTTGTAAACACACGACGTACAGCCATTGACTTCATGCGCGCGTTATATTTCCGCATCACTGCACTGAATCGTGTGTTGCCAGATTGGGCGGTTCACCGCGATTTTCCTTCTGACTTTTGCGGATAGAGAGTGCTTTGGGCGGGTGGGACTCTATTTGGCAACACCGGTCACAACGGTGTTTACACAAGTGTGTCTTTACATCCGGGGCAGAGACTCCACCGAACCCCTGAGACCCGCTCATCGAACCCCTGGGGTTCGATTGAACCCAGGTTAAGAACCAGTGTATTAAAGTAAAAGTACTTGCTGAATGTATTACCTAATGCAATGGTGTAACAAAACACATTATAGAAATGTAGTGTAGTAGAAAGTACAGATACTTCATGTAATGTATTTACATTTAATTCTACTTACCGTAAGTAAGTACAGATACATGAAAAATGCACTTACCGTAAGTACAGTAACAAAGTACTTAATCTTACTTAGTTACATCCCACCACTGACTAAGAATATACTACATTAACTAAACTATTACTACTAAGCTAAGAATACACAAAACTAAGAATACACTAATCACTAATAGTACAAAAACAATGTGCCAAAACAACAGCAGCACGAACATGAGTCCATGTGAGCAGATGTGTACGGATGAACACGGCAACATGAAGTAATCAGCAGCATGAGATCAGCAGCATGGATAGTCAGCAGCACATATCAACAACCAAGTGGCATTACAGTGATTTTTTTTTTCTGAGCCCAGTCTGGAAACACTGATTATAGCTACTGTAGTTCATTGACTTGCAGTTAAATAAAAGCTTTGACAGTTTCCCAGCTGAATGACTGGATATACTGTAAAGGTAGAATGAAAAACTTTATTATTTTAGAGTTACGTCTGCTTTATGTCACAAAAATTCTCTGTAGTCTGCAACAAACATAATAAATATTTAAATTTAGTTAATATTGTTTTTTTTGTCAGGAAAAAATAAAGTTACAGTATTCTTACCATTGAGCGTGACCACAGCAACAGACTTTCCTGGTTTGATCCTCAAACACTCTGATGGACAATCACAAATAACTGGGGTCTCCACAGGTACAAATCGTGCTAAAGAAGATAACACATGTTCAACATATGAATTCACCCATGCTGTATCATGCATATACGTTGGGGTTCACCCCGGTGAACGAGAGGGTAGCCTCCCTTCGCCTACGTGTGGGGGGACGGGCTCTGACTGTTGTTTGTGCCTATGCGCCGAACGGCAGCGCAGATTACCCACCCTTTTTGGAGTCCTTGGAGGGGGTATTGGAGGGTGCGCCTCCTGGGGACTCCCTTGTTCTGCTGGGGGACTTCAACGCTCACGTGGGCAATGACAGTGAGACCTGGAGGGGTGTGGTTGGGAGGAACGGCCCCCCTGATCTGAACCCGAGTGGTGTTCTGTTGTTGGACTTCTGTGCTCGTCATGGATTGTCCATAACGAACACCATGTTCAGGCATAAGGGTGTCCATATGTGCTCTTGGCACCAGGACACCCTAGGTCGTAGTTCAATGATCGACTTTGTTGTCGTCTCATCTGATCTGCGGCCGCATGTCCTGGACACTCGGGTGAAGAGAGGGGCGGAGCTGTCAACTGACCACTACCTGGTGGTGAGTTGGCTCCGATGGTGGGGGAGGATGCCGGTCAGACCTGGCAGACCCAAACGTATTGTGAGGGTCTGCTGGGAACGTCTGGCAGAGTCTCCCGTAAGACGGAGCTTTAACTCCCACCTCCGGGAGAGCTTTGAACACGTTCCGAGGGAGGCGGGGGACATTGAGCCCGAGTGGGCCATGTTTCGCGCCTCTATTGTCGAGGCAGCTTATCGGAGTTGTGGCCGCAAGGTTGTTGGTGCCTGTCGTGGTGGCAACCCTCGAACCCGGTGGTGGACACCGGCGGTGAGGGATGCTGTCAAGCTGAAGAAGGAGTCCTATTGGGCCTTTTTGGCCTGTGGGACCCCGGAAGCAGCAGATAGGTACCGGCAGTCCAAGCGGCATGCGGCTCGGGTGGTTGCTGAGGCAAAAACTCGGGCGTGGGAGGAGTTCGGAGAGGCCATGGAGAATGACTTCCGTACGGCTTCGAGGCGATTCTGGTCCACCATCCGGCGTCTCAGGGGGGGAAAGCGGTACGCGACCAACACCATTTATGGTGGGGATGGCGTGCTGTTGACCTCAACTCGGGATGTTGTGAGTCGGTGGGCGGAATACTTCGAAGACCTCCTCAATCCTACTGGCACGTCTTCCACTGAGGAAGCGGAGCCTGGGGACTTTGGATCGGGCTCTCCAATCTCTGGTGCTGAGGTCGCCGAGGTGGTTAAAAAGCTCCGCGGTGGCAAGGCTCCGGGGGTGGATGAGATTCGTCCTGAGTTCCTTAGGGCTCTGGATGTTGTGGGGTTGTGTTGGCTTACGCGACTCTGCAATATCGCGTGGACATCGGGGGCAGTTCCCTTGGATTGGCAGACTGGGGTGGTGGTTCCCCTATTCAAAAAGGGGGACCGTAGGGTGTGTTCCAACTATAGAGGGATCACACTCTTAAGCCTCCCTGGTAAGGTCTATTCAGGGGTTCTGGAGAGGAGGGTCCGTCGGATAGTCGAACCTCGGATTCAGGAGGAGCAGTGTGGTTTTCGTCCTGGTCGTGGAACACTAGACCAGCTCTACACCCTCAACAGGGTCCTGGAGGGTGCGTGGGAGTTTGCCCAACCAGTTTACATGTGCTTTGTAGACTTGGAAAAGGCATTCGACCGCGTCCCTCGGGGGGTTCTGTGGCGGGTACTCCGGGAGTATGGGGTACCAGGCCCATTGATATGGGCTGTTAGGTCCCTGTACGACCGGTGTCAGAGCTTGGTCCGCATTGCCGGCAGTAAGTCAGGCTCGTTTCCGGTGAGAGTTGGACTCCGCCAAGGTTGCCCTTTGTCACCGATTCTGTTTATAACTTTTATGGACAGAATTTCTAGGCGCAGCCAAGGTGTTGAGAGGATCCGTTTTGGTGGCCTTAGAATCGCTTCTCTGTTTTTTGCAGATGATGTGGTCCTATTGGCTTCATCAGCTCGTGATCTACAGCTTTCACTGGAGCGGTTTGCAGCTGAATGCGATGCGGCCGGGATGAGGATCAGTTCCTCCAAATCCGAGGCCATGGTCTTGAGCCGGAAAAGGGTAGCGTGCCCTCTCCGGGTCGGGGAGGAGGTCCTGCCCCAAGTGGAGGAGTTTAATGCCCCTTTTCCACCGGTCGGCTCGGGTCGGATGTTACGTCATATGTGCGTCGCAGAGACCCCCTTTCATCCTTTTCCACCGGATATTCCGTGCTAAGCCGCGCGAGATTTCTTGAGATTTTCGGGCTGGTTTCAGAGGGGTACTGAAGCGAGCTCACCCGCTCCGGAAGTAGGAAGGAGGAGACTCGAGCTGTTTTTACGGAAGCGAGGGACGCGATCACTGCAGGACTTTTACATGATAAACACGGTAAAAACAATTATTATTTTTTAAATTTATAGCAAAGATGGGTCTTCAGCTGAACGTGTCCTTAATAAAATCACGTACTGCTCAAAACTGCAGGATTTTAAAAAAATAGGTTCGCCACGAGCAACACGCGGCGCGCGGGCGGCTTTATGTCTTTAAATGTAGCTCAATGAACAGATATAAAATATATTTCATAGCTGACTTTAATAGTACGAGGGCTCCTGAGCTTAACCACGCTTTAATATTGTCACGTATGGTCAAATGTGCTGCATTTAAAGTAGTTTCGCTTTGACTTTTTCCAAAACCTGTGTTTGCACAACGAAAATAAATTATAAAAATTCGAATTTTATTTCAAATAACTCCAACAGGATACATTTCGTATATGAACATGTTGTGATCACACTAGATTTTTTTGAAAAATATCAGCTTTGTGGTTTTTGATAGAATTGATAATATGTGATACAAAGTAGAAAATAATGGACGTAGGTTGACACATTTATGTCTATAAAACATTGAATTTTATTTCAAATAACTCCAACAGGATACATTTCGTATATGAACATGTTGTGATCACACTAGATTTTTTTGAAAAATATCAGCTTTGTGGTTTTTGATAGAATTGATAATATGTGATACAAAGTAGAAAATAATGGACGTAGGTTGACACATTTATGTCTATAAAACATTGAATTTTATTTCAAATAACTCCAACAGGATACATTTCGTATATGAACATGTTGTGATCACACTAGATTTTTTTGAAAAATATCAGCTATGTGGTTTTTGATAGAATTGATAATATGTGATACAAAGTCTTTATTGTGTTCTTCTTCTAGTGGTGGCTAGTACTGTAGTAAATAGCTTGAGGAACACTACTGCCACCATGTGGTAAGACGAGTAGGATTCTGGACCCCGCCCACAGAAGGGGTACAAAAAAGCTGTGGAAACAGAACATAGATGTGACCCGACCCGAACTGAGCCGACCTGAGCCGATCCAACCCGAGCCGAGCCGAGCGGTGGAAAAGAGGCATAAGTATCTCGGGATCTTGTTCACGAATGAGGGAAAACTGGAGCGTGAGATCGATAGGCGGATAGGTGCAGCGTCCGCAGTGAAGCGGGCGCTGTACCGGTCTGTCGTGGTGAAGAGAGAGCTGAGTCAAAAGGCAAAGCTCTCAATTTACCGATCGATCTACGTTCCCACCCTCATCTATGGTCATGAGCTTTGGGTTATGACCGAAAGAACAAGATCTCGGATACAAGCGGCTGAAATGAGTTTTCTCCGCAGGGTGGCTGGACTCTCCCTTAGAGATAGGGTGAGAAGCTCAGTCATCCGGGAGGGACTCGGAGTAGAGCCGCTGCTTCTCCACATCGAGAGGAGCCAGTTGAGGTGGCTCGGGCATCTGGTTAGGATGCCTCCTGGACGCCTCCCTGGTGAGGTGTTCCGGGCATGTCCCACCGGGAGGAGACCCAGAGGAAGACCCAGGATACGCTGGAGGGACTATGTTTCTCGGCTGGCCTGGGAACGCCTTGGGATTCCCCCAGAGGAGCTGCTCCAAGTGGCTGGGGAGAGGGAAGTCTGGGCCTCCCTACTTAGGCTGCTACCCCCGCGACCCGACCCCGGATAAGCGGAAGAAAATGGATGGATGGATGGATGTATCAAAACACAATGCCCCATTTGCACTGCTCCTAATCAGCCCCTACTCTGCACAGCCGTGCTCAGCTCGGCCTGGATTTGCACTTGCACTTTTTAAGCTCCTAAACCAGTTGAGCCATAAACCAGAACATTAAAAACAAAGTAGAAAGTTAACGGTTGGAAAAAAGGCTCAGGAGTGTTTAAAAACAATGAGCTTAGTTAAAACCTTGACCTTACCGTCATGGCAAAGAGTTTCATTTAAAACATAGGTAGTTGGAGGCAATGGCTGGAAGAATCCAGCTGTCATGGCATCTCTGTTGTGAAGGACATGACTGGTGTGCACCATCACATCACATTTGTCACAAAAGAAGGGGCGTGGCAGGCATTGGCAATCATAACAGCAAAGTGCAGCTGGATTCCTCCCACACTGTTGGCATACGTGTGCTGATACACTGTGTTGAGCTGCCATGGTGTTCACCAGACGAGGTCTTTCTGCCTTCCAACTCTCTGAAAAGAGACTTTTTCTTGTTTTCCAGTTGGTGGAAGGAAGCCAGAGGAACTTTTGGTGGTAATGATTTGTTAAGGTTGCCTGCAGCAATATCCAGTGAGCTCTGGAGTTCTTGTAGAAAAGACTATTTTTTTTAAATAAAAACATTTTCTAAAGTTTATTATAGCATATACTGTACAAGATGCTTGGAAGAGCTAAAAAATATGATCTACTAAAGACATACCAACAGTCTCTGGAGCAAAGGCCACCTCACACTGAATGTCATTAGAGGGACAGCTGGTCTTCTGAATGCAACCAGCTGTAACAAAAAAAATATTAAATAAATATTCCTATTCACTAACTGTAATTTCCCTATCACATTCCCCTATCTTAACATTTAAATTCATAGTAGACAGTAAAAAGTAAGAATTGAAGTGATTTAGACTGAGTCATATATATGGAGTAACAACATGTATATTTGTAATTTTTTTTACAAGGTATTTCTCTAATAACATGTCTGTCTACTGCTGGAAATGCATTCATTATGTTTCAACAACATTCTAGGGAATGACAAAACTGTACAACTCCTAATTTATGTTAAATTAATAACCTGTACAATGTTGCAAAGTTATTTCTATTCAATATACTTTTATAGTGCAAATTAAAAGATAATTTTGTGTTTGGGAAAGTTAGAAAGCATCTTTCATAAATGCTGGATGGTTGTGAAAAACAGTTAAATATCAGCATCAAGTGCATGTAACAACTAACTAAATCTGTTAATTACTTAGAAAAAATATACTTTGCCAAAATAAAAAATATTGAATACATTAATTTAATGATGTGGGCAGAAATAATCAACAACTGTCAGTGATCATGTTTTTTTTTAAAGTACTGACTTTTCTTGTGTGACGGATTTCTGCTTGATCTTGGCCTTGCAAAGATTTCGTTTCCATCTTTGTCCCTTTTTCTCCATCTGACTGTGGGTTCAGGTTTCTTCTGTGAAGAAACCTGAGGTTTCTTGACACGTTTCTTGATGGGTTTCTTAACAGGTAGTTGAGCTTCTTTCAGCTTGAACTTAGCAATCAAGTCATCAAGGGGTTGAAGTGCCTTCTTCAATTTCTGCTCAGCTAGAAAATCATCCAGGAACTTTATAGGATTTAGGATATTTGAGTCACTCATGGTTAGGGATGTGCCGATCAGGTTTTTTGAAACCGATACCGATACCGATCACCTATGTGTGACGATCACCGATACCGATCACAATTACCGATTGCCTATATGTGAGCCGATCACATAAACCGATCACCGATCAAATGGCTTACCTGTAATTTATGAGTGCTGCTTCTGGCTACAAGATCTGAAAACTTTTCAGATCTTGTAGCCAGAAGCAGCACTCATGTTATTTTCAGAACCATAAAATCACCATAATTCAGACAAAAACATATTTTTACTAATTTATTTCAGAGAACAAAGTAAATAAAAGTAATTATCAACTGCATTATCAAAGAAAAATGTTTACCTTACTAACTTTCAATAAAAAAAAAGGTTTTTTATTGTTTTTAAAAAAAAACACATCTATTACTTCATATAAAAAACTAAAATACCCCATTTGCTACTTAAAGCTGCACTGTTGGCTGTTTTTACAAATGGCTTTATAAATACGTAAAGTATCATTATTATTATTTTTAAATAATTTCGTGCTTTTTTGAACAACTTCCTGCGGGAACCAGGTGGCGGTAATGCGCTTAATATGAGTTCGCCAACCGCCATTCAACTCTATAGAAGAAGAAGAAGAACCAGGAAATACCGCCTCCGCCATTTTACATTCAGTTCCACACTCGGCACTCGGCTTTTGGAGGACTGTTTCTCCCATAAGAGGATGCCTCATACGGATAAATTAACTGGAAACACTCCCTGAACTCTGTGAATGTCTCAGGACTGGAGCAGCAGCCGCGATCGCTCCGCCGAGCGCTCCTACAGCGCCGCGCGAGACCAGCAGCTCATGGTATGAGCTAAGGCTAACATGCTAAACCGGACCTGCAGCAGACAGCCGGCTTTGTGCGATCAGAGGTTCCTGGAGCTCGCCTCGATGTCGGACTGGAAGCAGAAGATATCGGGGGACACCCAGCTAACTTGGAATAACAAAGCCGACAGCCTTTTTGAAGCCGCAGCTAAACTGGACTGCCCGTAACTGCGCAGCGGAGCGGACTCGGTGGGGCTACTCGGTGGGGCTACATGCTAACAGGTGTTGCTTATGGCGGCGCTGGCAGACGGCTTTTGGTAAGTTATTAAAACGTATTAAAACATTTTAATGACGAATTAGGTTTGTTGTGTTGAAGGACTTCGTTGAAATTCTTCCACGAGGTACTTTTTCGTCGCACGTTTTGCAGTTAGCAAACTTCGCATCACAGGCTCTGTGATCGGTAATTGAAGGGAAAAGCCGATCACATCCGCTTTAATGATTATCGGTGCCGATTGATCGGTTACCGATCGATCGGCACATCCCTACTCATGGTGATGGACAGACAAAAGCAAGCAAACAAACAGAGCTATCATGACAAAACAGAGACAGAGAGAAGAACAAGACAAATTACGGACACAAGGATGACAGATAGATATGACAGATAGATATGATGGATGTACGTGGCTCTTAAAAGAGCCTTTGTGGTGTGACTTTTAGAGAAGTGTACTGTACGTAAATTGTTTCAAAGCTCTGGTCATTGAAGAAGAACCTGTTGAGAGAGAAAAAAAGTGTTCAGATTTCTGAAGCTCTTCATGTGTCTTGCCACAGTAATAAAACAACAGAGCTAATCCTAACCCTAAAATAAAAAGGTCGAGGACTTTGGTTGGGCTGTACACCCTCGTTGCTGTGTCCTTGTACATTACAAACTACTGTACATGTATACAATAAAATCACAGTGATACAAGTATAGTATATCCAGTCATTCAGCTGGGAAACTGTCAAAGCTTTTATTTAACTGCAAGTCAATGAACTACATAGCTATAATCAGTGTTTCCAGACTGGGCTCAGAAAAAAAAAATCACTGTAATGCCACTTGGTTGTTGATATGTGCTGCTGACTATCCATGCTGCTGATTACTTCATGTTGCCGTGTTCATCCGTACACATCTGCTCACATGGACTCATGTTCGTGCTGCTGTTGTTTTGGCACATTGTTTTTGTACTATTAGTGATTAGTGTATTCTTAGTTTTGTGTATTCTTAGCTTAGTAGTAATAGTTTAGTTAATGTAGTATATTCTTAGTCAGTGGTGGGATGTAACTAAGTAAGATTAAGTACTTTGTTACTGTACTTAAGTGCATTTTTCATGTATCTGTACTTTACTTAAGTAGAATTAAATGTGAATACTTTTACTCCACTACATTTTACATGAAGTATCTGTACAGTACTTTCTACTACACTACATTTCGATAATGTGTTTAGTTACACCATTGCATTAGGTAATACATTCAGCAAGTACTTTTACTTTAATGTGTTTAATTATTTTTAAAAGCAAGTACTATTTACTTTTACTTAAGTAAAAACATTAATATGTTACTTCTACTTTTACTAGAGTGCATTTTTGTCTGTTTATTTGTACTTTTATTTAAGTACAGTGTATAAGAGATAAGATAAGAGATAAGAGATTTTTTATTAACATTGCACCAGTAAACCAATACAACGTGATCATGTAAACACAGTCATCCAGAGGTCAGAGAATGTTAAGCTGCTGCAATTCAAAACACATGCATGTTCGTCAGCGCGGCCATCTCTCATCCATCCTGGATGAAGAGCAAAACAGATATGGAAAAAGGAAAAACACAGTAGGTATCATTTGTGATATTCAAAAAAAGAATTTATCAAAGATTGCCTGAGGACACTCCATGATAAAGTCCCAAAAACTCTATCAGCATAAGCACAATCACACGAGACATTGTTGCAGTTTTGACGACATGCAAGGAGATATGGAGTCTGTGAGTAACTTCAGAGAACACAGTTCAGCAGTTATTCAGCTGGGCGTTATCCGAGGCACGCACAGAGATCTCTGGGGGAGGGATGGGGGGGAGGTCAGCAGGGCACTTCAGCTCTCCGCTCCAGGAGAATAATTTCCAAACAGGCCTCTTTTCAAGGACGTGTGCAGAAACCAGATTAGATAGTCTTTTTGTTTATTCCAATCCAGACCACAGTGTACTTTCTCACTGCAGCCTTCCAAGTCCAGACGCTGTTTCAGGGCCAAAATTCCAAATCATATGAGGTTCCGTTCTATGAACCCCCATCCATGCCCTGTTGGGGCCCGGGCGGCTGTAAACGAGTTCCAAAGCGCCCAGGTCCGCGGTAGTCCACCGACGCACCCAACGTGCGATTGAGCTCATACAACAGCTGGGATGAGTTGCTCACGGCCCGGATCAGAGAATCATGCTGATCAGGGAGTTTCGCCAGCGCGCTGATAGCCGCCGAAGCTCTCCTCAGCTTCAGGTAGCAGACAGCTCCGCCGATGCCAAAAAACAGAGCAGCTGCTACTAATAGTCCAATAATCCACAAATCTTCCACGTCTTCGACATTCAAGACGGTCAGACACATAGGCTGCCACTGTCCCCACGAGTCCATCATGTATCCAGCCGCGTGTGTGTCAGAGGGGCAGACAGCTTCTCCTGGCACGGTCCGCTTCGTGGAAAAAATCTTATCTATTGAAGAAACAGCCCAATTTACTAATTCCATCGCAAATTGGTTCGAGTGAGCGCTGAAGTGTCAGACGAGACAAAAAGCAAGCAGGGAGGAGGAAAAACTTAGGGAAGGAAGGAGCAAAAAGATATGCAACTTGCCTTGTCGAGAGCCTTGTCAGGCTGTGGCTTGTCAGCCACCACTGTGTTGGTTCATGTCTTGGATCTTACTACTGTTTATCTTTACAGATTGTATTTTGTCGGATGTAACTGGGACCCATTTCATTCCACAACATGTATCACAGGCACAGTCTTGCGCTAAATAAATAAATAAATCCCTAAAACTTTCGTTTGCAACTTTGTAAGCTAACAACTTAAGCTAACAATTTCGTTGTTTTTTTTTGGGACCCATTTCATTCCACAACATGTACCACAGGCACAGTCTTGCGCTAAATAAATAAATAAATCCCTAAAACTTTTGTCTGCAACTTTGTAAGCTAACAACTTAAGCTAACAATTTCGTTTTTTTGTAGTTTGGATTTTTATAGTACAAAACCATTTTGGAGTTATTCAGGTGAACTTACCTCGTGTGGTGTTGTTTGGAAAAATGTAGGTCGCAAAAGGATGACATCAGGACAGGTAATTCCTTGTTTATTTTGTTTTTTTTACGGCTGACCAGAACTTCCGGTCATTTTTCATTTTATTTTCAGAGATGATTACTGCCACCTACTGTACATCAGTACCTTTAGAAAGCTGAATAACATTCAATGAGGACTACACGTGAAGTACTGACGAGTACGAGTTTCCGACTTCATAATCACAAATACGCAGAGGGCTGCAGGGGGGCGGTCTGACCAAGCGTATGACGTATGAGGAGTGATGAATGAGAACCAGGGGCCTCATGTATCAACCATGCGTGCGCACAAAAACATTGCGCACGTCACTTCCCACGCAAAAGCCCGTATGTATCAAAACTGAACTGAACGTGAATATATGCGCATCCAGGTACATATCCACGCAAGCTCCCGAGCAGGCGTACGCACGTTTCTGTGGTTCTTGTTCCTTTGGCGACACTTACAGGTGTTTCAGAGAAACTGAAGCCCCACAGTCTGTGGTTGACTTTAAGAGCGGCTTGAAGACCTTTCTTTTCAACCGAGCATACTCTTCCTCCTCATGATTCTACTTTTGATCTGAGTTGATACTGTTGTTGATTTTAATTGTTTTATTATTTGTCTTATTGACATTCAAATATGTTGCACCTTGTAGCACTTTGAGATTTCCATTAATGAAAAGTGCGTTATAAATTGAATTCATTATTATTATTATTATTATTATTATTATTATTATTATTATTAACAGTTCAAGATGTGTAAATGATTAATATTCCCTCCAAACACACGATTAACAAGTATTACATCCACATGACGCAGTGAAATAAAGGACGCGCAACGTTGTGCCAAAAATAAATTTAACAGGAACGGATTCATTCAGCCTTACTGGAGGTTATAATAAATAGTGTAACACGCAGAGCATTTATTTAGAAACAGATATAGTTTTCCGATCTAGGATATGGCTTATCAGCCGTTTTCAGAAATAATAATTTTCCAGTTTGGCACTACTGCTGCGCTCTGGGGAGCCGTGCATCACGCGTGCATACAGAAGCAGCGGTCAAACTGTTCCACAGAGGGAGCTGCAGGTCGATCGGGACTGTGCAGTCCAGTCCACACAAAGCCGGATCATGTCCAATGGAATGGTCTCATCCATATGTTTCCAAAGGCTGAGTGGTCGCGCTTGGAGCGCGCGCGCACCCTCACCGGTGTCGACACGGCAGCTGGAGGTGTTTCATTATCTGCGTTTATTGTAGATTTCTCCAAAATGACACGTGAAAGTACACCTTATATAACTTGTAGGAGAGCAAAAGCTTCACAGACAGACTGCGCACAGGGCTGCGGGGCGCGCGCTGCGTCTGGAGACTCCAACATCATGTCATGAAAAGTCTCCACCAAGACGCACAGACTCGTTTCTTCACATCATCTACATAAACAAAGATCTATGTTCTAGCAAACATCCAAGTAAGTTCCTCTGTGTTTACAGTAATAATGGTAATAAACTCGTGCGCAAAGTTAATATTTCCACACAGAATGAATGAATGAGCCGGTTCGCGCACCACAGCAGGGTGCGCGCGCACACAAATACCGACAATCACTCGTTCTTTGCATGATGAACACATTTTATTACTATTCTTACTTAGGATGTTTGTCCTCACTCATATTATATTGAATTCATTATTTTCCCGAATCTAGAAATGATTTCTGATCGCGCAGGGATCAAACAAACATGTCCTTCACACATGCAGGAAGTAATTTGCATCTGTTTAACATATGTAAATGTAGGCGTGTCAGGGGAGGTGTCTCACGTGCGCTCAGTTCCACGTCAATTGTGATGTACAAAAGGAATGTGCGTGGATTCAGGTGTACGCACAGTTTGATAAATCTGGATCTTTTTGTGCGTAGACACTTTTCTGGATTTCACCGTACGTCACTTTTCAGTAGGAAATCATCATCAGTGAACAAGTGAGCCTTTTCACTTTCCCAAAAGATGTAAGACCTTCGTCAAAAATGGAATAAATAAAGCTGCCTCCCCCTCGGACTGAGCTCCCTGCTTCCTGAACAGGTAAGAGTCAAATAAATACGGGTGCAGACTTAAATTAGAACCTGCTGTTTCTGCTCATCTAACTTCCTGCTTCCCAAACTGAAGACAAATAGCTCAAATCTAGCCTGGCCCTCGCCATTCCTACGCAGCTCCGCTCAATTCTCATTTCCCTTTGTTTTATGAAATAATTGATCAACCCAAATGGTTAATGTTTCATCATCTTTTTGGATTCTTGAAAGGTGGGCACACTCACTGGTTTGGAAGAAAACAAACAGACTTAATTAAAAATAATGGATATTTATTAAAGAAGTCTTGTGACAGAAAAAGTAAAAACATACATGTTCAAACATACAAACAGTCCTCCTGCTAGAAATAATTGTCAGTTAAATCTGCCACAGTACTGACTGCACACAAGTTTCCTGCTAAGATTTAAAAGTGTCTGTTTAATCTCGCCACAGTAAAACTTAAAATACACACAATCTCAAAACATTGACGTGTAACAAGTTACAGTATTTTCTCACCTTTTGACACTTTGAACAGGGGAGCCGCTCTGTTCTCGGCGAGAGAAAAGTCATCAATGCGCACACCGGGCGTTGATCAAACCCACGGTTGACTCCAAATTGTTTATCCGAGCGCTTCTCTATTTATACCGTTGTGAGCATTCACTCCCATCAAATATGTTTTCAATCAAACTTTGTTTTTCAAGATAGTCAAAAGCTTTCTGTTTCATCTATCAGCCACAATGTCAGCCTGCCCTTAATTGCTGAGCTGTGCTCATCAACATTTTACACATCTTGGCTGTGAGATGCATGGAAACATTATTTGCCTAACTCCCTTTCAGAAGAACTGCCAAGGTTGAAGTGAGATGGGTGATATGCATTCATTCCATCAAAGACCAGTTTTTCGAGAAGGATGGGACCCCTTATCATTCAAAGAAACTCTGGACCTTTGAAGCAAAGCCACAAAACCCCCCACTTCAAGACTTTAATGAAACATCTTGACACTAAACTAAAATGTTTTTTCTCACAAGTGTTGAATTAAGCATTAACTCTTAACATAAAAATTGATAAACATTTAGTCAGAAAATCATTAATAAAAACTCTTAATTCATCCCATCCTCTGATATTCTGACTAATTTTGAAATTTTCCCTGTTACCTCATGGGACATTTCTAAGACAGTGTTACAAACTAATCTAATTATATGATCCTTCCTACAAAACAAAGCACTGAAATACAAAAGTAAGGAGGGATACTGCAGGGATACTGCACATTCTCACTTTATTAGTTTAAACCACTGTAAAACTTTATGTATAAACCTTCTCCTGTTCAACACATGTGAACGCCTTGAAATCAAACAGCCAGACTTACAAACTCAATCACAAGTTTCGGCACCATGGATCGGATCCGTTCCTTGCGCATCAGAAGGGACCCAAAATCAATGGAGACTGCCAGAAAAAGGCAGAAATTGCCAATTAGTCAATTCCCACGAGTGTACGACACATCCACCCAGAAAAATAAAAATAAAGAACACCTAAGTATTTTCTGAGGACGATTTTACTGTCCAGATAAAACCAATTCCTGTTTGTAGCACATATCTGTATATATGCATGTCATCTCAAATTAATCATCATTTATTTTATTACTTCAGGTAAAATAAAACAAAATAAAAACTCAAAGAACAATAAAAAATGAAAATGTTCCCAAACTAGCACTTCACGATCGTGGCTCCACCCTCTGGAACAACTCGCACACCTTAAAGGTCGATGCACAAGGTCGTTGCACTGGAACGTTACACGCGCCGGACACCACTGCTCTGCCCACGCTCTGCCCACACTTGTTACCAGCAGGACCGATGTACAGGACATTTGAAGCCGTCCCGTCTGTTCATCTCGTGGCAAAGAGCCCCAACTGTCCTCATCAGGACACGTCTCGTTTTTCAGAGGTGTGGTCATCAGCACCACATCACAGATGAGCACGAACACCCATCCTCAGGTGCGCTGGCAGGCACCAGGGGCCTCATGTATCAACCGTGCGTGCGCACAAAAACATTGCGCACGTCACTTTCCACGCAAAACCCCGTATGTATCAAAACTGAACTGAACGTGAATATATGCGCATCCAGGTACATATCCACGCAAGCTCCCGAGCAGGCGTACGCACGTTTCTGTGGTTCTTGTTCCTTTGGCGACACTTACAGGTGTTTCAGAGAAACTGAAGCCCCACAGTCTGTGGTTGACTTTAAGAGCGGCTTGAAGACCTTTCTTTTCAACCGAGCATACTTTACTCCTCATGATTCTACTTTTGATCTTAGCTGATACTGTTGTTGATTTTAATTGTTTTATTATTTGTCTTATTGACATTCAAATATGTTGCACCTTGTAGCACTTTGAGATTTCCATTAATGAAAAGTGCGTTATAAATTGAATTCATTATTATTATTATTATTATTATTATTATTATTATTATTATTATTATTATTATTATTATTATTATTATTATTATTATTATTAACTGTTCATGATGTGAAAATGATTAATATTCCCTCCAAACACACGATTAACAAGTATTACATCCACATGACGCAGTGAAATAAAGGACGCGCAAAGTTGTGCCAAAAATAAATTTAACAGGAACGGATTCATTCAGCCTTACTGGAGAATATAATAAATAGTGTAACACGCAGAGCATTTATTTAGAAACAGATATAATTTTCTGATCTAGGATATGGCTTATCAGCCGTTTTCAGAAATAATCATTTTTCAGTTTGGCACTGCTGCTGCGCTCTGGGGAGCCGTGCATCACGCGTGCATACAGAAGCAGCGGTCAAACTGTTCCACAGAGGGAGCTGCAGGTCGATCGGGACTGTGCAGTCCAGTCCACACAAAGCCGGATCATGTCCAATGGAATGTCTCATCCATATGATTCCAAAGGCTGAGTGGTCGCGCTTGGAGCGCGCCGCGCGCACCCTCACCGGTGTCGACACGGCAGCTGGAGGTGTTTCATTATCTGCGTTTATTGTAGATTTCTCCAAAATGACACGTGAAAGTACACCTTATATAACTTGTAGGAGAGTAAAAGCTTCACAGACAGACTGCGCACAGGGCTGCGGAGGGCGCAGCGTCTGGAGACGCCAACATCACGTGATGTCATGAAATGTCTCCACCAAGACGCACAGACTCGTTTCTTCACATCATCTACATAAACAAAGATCTATGTTCTAGCAAACATCCAAGTAAGTTCCTCTGTGTTTACAGTAATAATGGTAATAAACTCGTGCGCAAAGTTAATATTTCCACACAGAATGAATGAATGAGCCGGTTCGCGCACCACAGCAGGGTGCGCGCGCACACAAATACCGACAATCACTCGTTCTTTGCATGATGAACACATTTTATTACTATTCTTACTTAGGATGTTTGTCCTCACTCATATTATATTGAATTCATTATTTTCCCGAATCTAGAAATCATTTCTGATCGCGCAGGGATCAAACAAACATGTCCTTCACACATGCAGGAAGTAATTTGCATCTG
>JBBPBX010021238.1:0-42557 GCA_038048925.1 Garcialebias charrua
CCTACGCAGCCTCGACACCGCTCAGCAACACGTGCCCCACCACAAAAGCGACCGGCGTACAAGGATGAGCACCGGCAGAATCAACCGCCGGGCCCACCTTGAACCGAACATGCTTGGAGCAAAAACAGGTTTGTACCCCGCCAGGCGGTCAGACACAGGGCCTCCTCGACGAACCGGGGCATCAGACAAAAGCGTGCCTGATGAACCAGGTCCCCGTCTTGATTTTACAAGATCATCTGCCCATGTGGTACGGGGAATGATCTTTTCATGTCCAGACTTTATTTGTAGCACGGTACAAAAAGCTGGTAACTCTGTTGCATGCACAAATCATGTTTTTCCTGCTGTGAGTGACATAAAGTCAAATATGTTGTTACACTTAAGCACGAATAAAGCTCAAAAAACAGACCCTCTCTGTTTTATTGACTCAAAATAAATAAAAAATACAATAACAAACACAATAACTTCAGCAGAACGGGGGGCCATTTCCTCCCCCTCCCTCACGGCTCACGGGGTGTTAGCCTAATCAATAAGCCCCAGTAAGGTGCCTCTGTTCCGTCTGTCGCGGACAGGCACAGAGGCGTCTGCAAGCAAGCCCCACACCCCTCACAGAGACAGGTGAGGGGGGTCACGTGCTCCAGCCCCCGCTCCGTTGTGAACCACGGGTCAGACAATATACAAACCAAGCAAACACGTGACATGTCCGCGCCCCAGGGATGCGCGCCGACAGAATCTGACGACCCATTTTCCTGGACACCCATTCAACGGCTCCCAGTAAGGGCCGGGGCGGGCCACGGCAGAAGCCCACAGGCCACCACAAGCTTCACACGTTCACAAAGGCAATTGTGATCAAACTGCTGTGTGTGTAAACTAACCAGGGCTGAATCAGATTCCTCTTTCTCTTAATCGAAGGGAACTGAGCTCTCTGTCACCAACCAATTTAAAGTCTGCCAAGCACAAAGGACCATCTCCACATTCTCACGTTGCAGCTGTCCCCTTATCATTGATGGGCGACACGCAATGTTCAAGCAGTGATCCTGTAGCACGTGACCATACTCACTGTGCTGATTCAGTTCTGCTCTTAAACAATATCCCCCCACCGGGTGAAACACAGTTTGTCTGACTCCAACGCCCTGTTAAGGTCGGAGACCAGTAAACCAGACCCAACCAAGGAATGGGTTGTGGTCGGGAGATCTGCTCGCTTACAAAACTCGCAGTTCCTCAGTCCCATGACCTCTAGCAACAAGAGGAAAAACAGACATTCTGTTCCACTTTTGTCTAATAATGACAACGGATTGCCTCTGCCCTCGAACACTCTCAACCAGAGTAGTATGGCAGCACATCTGCAAAAAGGCCCTCTTCCTAACATGGTTGACCCTCAGGGGATCACAGAATCCAGGGCCCTTGGAGGAGAACTGGTTCCACCAACTGCTCCTCTTCAGGGACACACTATGTCACCAGAAAGAGCAGTCTTGCTGCTTAGGCTGGGAGCTGTGGAAAATTTCAGCTTGGTGACAGAAAGGAACAAGCTGGTGGCATCAGGCCTGCCAGAAAATGTGGTAAAAACCATCCAGAATGCACGAGCTGTGACAACACAGTCTCTTTACGCACAGAAATGGCGTATTTTTGAAGCTTGGTGCACAGAAAGAAATATTATTTCTTATTCATGTGACCTGGCTCAGCTCCTGACTTTTCTTCAGGACCTACTGGAAAAGGGTTGTTCTTTCTCAACAATTAAGGTGTTCCTATCAGCAATTTCAGCCTGCCACGAAGGCTGGGAAAACAGGATGCCTGGCGCGTATCCAATCATAATAAGATTTATGAGGGACGTGCTAAGAATGAGACCCCCCAGCAGGATTCTGACCCCTGGTTGGGATCTTAGTCTGGTCTTGGGGGCTCTCTGTGACCTTCCATTCGAGCCACTGAGCAAGATTAAGATAGATTTATTATCTTATAAAACCGCTCTTCTCCTGGCCCTTTGCTCGGCAAAACACGCGAGTGACCTCCGTGCCTTGTCTGTACATCCAATGTGTACCAGATTCGCCCCTGACGGGTCAAAGGTCACCTTATGGCCTAATCCTGCATACGTTCCCAAGGTCTTGACTTTAAACCCTAGAAGTCTGGACTTTGATCTCTCCTCTTTTCCACCTGCTCCTGTCCTCACTCAGGAACAGGAAAGGCTGAAGGCTCTCTGCCCCATGAGAGCTTTAAGCACTTACATGCAGAGAACAGCCGAATGGAGAAAAACAAATCAACTGTTTGTGTGCTTTGCAGCACCTGCTACCGGAAAGGCCCTATCAAAGCAGCGCCTCTCACACTGGGTGACTGAGGCCATTAAAAGGGCGTACAGTAGCAAAGGTCAACAGGTGCCCTCTGGAGTGCACGCTCACTCTACTCGGGGCTTGGCCACTTCGTGGTCACTGTTCAAGGGTGTACCAGTTGCAGACATTTGTGCTACGGCGAACTGGAGCTCAATAAACACTTTTGCAAAGCATTACAGTTTGGATGTTACTGCATGTGATGTCACTCAGGCTGTTCTTTCTAACACACAGTAGAAAGTACCCTTGAGATGCCTACTGATCAAGGGCAGACGTTCACACTAGCATGCATTTTACTGAGCATTTCAAGGGCGTGAATGAATTACATTCCCAAAGCATATGTTGCACCGAGATAATGTCAGTAATGTCATCAGCAGAGGGGAGGGAGAAGACAGAGAAAGGGAGGGAGGGAGGGGGGAGTTCAACAAGGATGCTGGGGGCAGTATTTGGTCCAAGGTGTTTATGAATTGAAATAATCTTTTCATTGAAATATGACATCAGGGAGTTGCAAAATTCTGTGGAAACCATGTGAGAGGGTAGAGAGTTAGGAGATGAGACAGAACGGTGAAGGAGAGAGAACAATGGCCCTCATTCACGAACCGTTCGTACGCACAGATTTGTTCTTAAACTGTGCGTACGAGTGATTTAGGATCATTTGCGGCATTCAACAATGTTTTCGTATCCTACGATTTTTTTCAGATACGAACAAAATTTACGAGTGGTCCGGACCTGTCGTATAATTTAGGAGCGTCAGTCTGCTGTCATCCAGACGGATCTTCTCCACGAATAACTTCATATTTCGTTATTTAGAAAATATTTTGGGTTTAAAAAAATCACGCACCATAATTATTCTTGACAATAGGTTATTCTGTTTGAATTAGAATTATAATTTTAAGTTTAATTTGTTTGGTGTGTCGCGCAGGCTTCAGTGAGTCGTGCGCTCCCCTTGGTCATCAAAGCCGCTCCTCATATTAACACCCAGGTACATAAAATCCCCATACACCGCCGCAGAACAAGTACGAATTAAGACTGATTTTCATGCTATTGCTGGACTGCTGTGCAAACACCATCGGAGCAATAGATTATTATCTGATTCGAAATATAACCTGCAGAATGTGGTTGCGCGATGACCAGGAGGTGCGCGCATGACACATTTGTGCTGCAAAACANGACATGAAGTCAACTGACGGACCGACACAGGTCACATGACCTGAGGTCAACTGACGGACCGACACAGGTCACACGACCTGAGGTCAACTGACGGACCGACACAGGTCACATGACCTGAGGTCAACTGACTGACCGACACAGGTCACATGACCTGAGGTCAACTGACGGACCGACATAGGTCACACGACATGAAGTCAACTGATGGACCGACACTGGTCACTCGACATGAGGTCAACTGACGGACCGACACAGGTCACACGGCATGAGGTCAACTGACGTACCGACACAGGTCACATGACCTGAGGTCAACTGACGGACCGACACAGGTCACATGACCTGAGGTCAACTGACTGACCGACACAGGTCACATGACCTGAGGTCAAGTGACGGACCGACACAGGTCACACGGCATGAGGTCAACTGACGGACCAACACAGGTCACACAACATGAGGTCAACTGAGGGACCGACACAGGTAACATGACCTGAAGTCAAGTGACGGACCAACACAGGTCACATGACCTGAGGTCAACTGACAAAACGACACAGGTCACACGACATGAAGTCAACTGACGGACCGACACAGGTCACATGACCTGAGGTCAACTGATGGACTGACATAGGTCACATGACCTGAGGTCAACTGACGGACCGACACAGGTCACACGGCATGAGGTCAACTGACGTACCAACACAGGTCACATGACCTGAGGTCAACTGACAAAACGACACAGGTCACACGACATGAAGTCAACTGACGGACCGACACAGGTCACATGACCTGAGGTCAACTGATGGACTGACATAGGTCACATGACCTGAGGTCAACTGACGGACCGACACAGGTCACACGGCATGAGGTCAACTGACGTACCAACACAGGTCACATGACCTGAGGTCAACTGACACAACGACACAGGTCACATGACATGAAGTCAACTGATGGACCGACACAGGTCACACGGCATGAGGTCAACTGACGTACCAACACAGGTCACATGACCTGAGGTCAACTGACACAACGACACAGGTCACATGACATGAAGTCAACTGACGGACCGACACAGGTCACATGACCTGAGGTCAACTGACGGACCGACACAGGTCACAGGACCTGAGGTCAAGTGACGGACCAACACAGGTCTTATGACCTGAGGTCAACTGACAAAACGACACAGGTCACACGACATGAAGTCAACTGACGGACCGACATAGGTCACATGACCTGAGGTAAACTGACGGACCGACATAGGTCACATGACCTGAGGTCAAGTGACGGACCAACATATGTAGCCCACTGAAAGGGACCGGGGGATTTAGAAGCCAAGTTCACTTGCGCAAAAAAGTGCAGCCTTAGTCAAATTAGTGTGCCCCCTCCTGTGGTGCGCCAGTAATGGCCTTATTTACAAAACAAAAGCGCCTGTTAACAGCTCATTATAGGATGTTAGCTAAAATCCTTCGGGTCACTCGACCCGTCTCTGGGTTCCAAAGGTAGAAATGTTGAATGACCCTTCTCTGGGACTTCTAGTGTTAAACGTAAAAAAATATATATATAAGCAAGGTTCACGAGTCCATCTGAAGCCATGTTCTGTAC
Organism: Garcialebias charrua; assembly: GCA_038048925.1. Taxonomy (NCBI): domain Eukaryota; kingdom Metazoa; phylum Chordata; class Actinopteri; order Cyprinodontiformes; family Rivulidae; genus Garcialebias; species Garcialebias charrua. The sequence continues at coordinate 5,079 of JBBPBX010021238.1, forward strand.
AGATGTGCAGATAAATCAACAATTTAAAAAGAAACGTTGGGTAAAAAAATGAATGGCGCTGCACACCCACAGCAAAGATAATACTCGCTTTAAAGCCTTAGAGCAGCTACATGTGGGCGTTTAGACTTCACAGGGAGTCAAAGTTGGTGCCTAAAAACTGGATGTAGAATCAGTGATGGAGCGGAGTTAACAAGTGTTTGCAAAGAGGAGCTACTGGAACAGACCGTCCTCGATATTGTTGTCTCTAATGTGCTACTTTAATGCACACAATGGAGCCGTTTTATGACAAAGCTTTTGGCTGGTTTGAACAAGCAGAGGAGAGCAACAGTGGCATAAAGAGAGCATGTTTGTGATGGTCTGATCTGATTGTTATACTTGGTGTGGATTTTGTTTGCAGTTTTGTTTGACTCTTGCAGAGCTCTCCATTTGTAAGTGGGTTTAGAACTGTGGTTTCTTGTGTGCATTCCTCTTTTGGATCTTCTGTTCAGTTGCTTCTCCTCTTTAGATGTGATTTATATTCCAGTCAGTTACATTATAAAATTAGGCTCTCCTTTGAATGTATACCCCCCAGTGCTATTTCTGGTTTTACCTTCCAAACTGACTAGTTAACTCATCTTCTTCAACGTTTTATTCTCAAGAATTGTAATTCATTTAAAAAATACACACAGAGCCTATGATCAAGCTTCAAATTCCACACCTGCTCCTGAGGAGGCGATCTGAACTCTTTGGTCTTCTTTGCTGTGACAGCTGCAGACATGTTCAGGGCCAGCATAAGCTCATTGTAGCGGAACTTCTGGTTGTACTGAAGTTTGGAGACGAAGCTGTCGGAAAAGGACGCGGTGGCCTCGATGCGGTGCTTCAGCTCACAGTCACAGAAATAATGAAGCAGCTCGCACATCTGGAACGCAAACAAAACGAGCGGTCAAACATTTGACCAGAATCAAACACTCCCCCCACCCCCAATCTCTTTACGTCTATACAGAGCTCTCATTACTGAAGTTGTTAAAACCCATTCAGATGCCACAGGGCTTTCATGTAATCTTAATCATCTTCATCTTCACCAACAGATCAAGCTCCAGTGCGAGACAGAACCATTTCATGTTTCACTGACCTCTGATAGGCCTTTTACAGAAGAACCATAATTGTTTTACATTACTGCCCAACACATTTAGAACGATGCTAAATCTGTTTATGAGTTCATTGTGTTTGCATTATTACCTGTCGTTTAACGGGCTCTGGCAGCCTCTTCTCCAGCAGTCCCTCCATCGGCTGCTTTGCCTCCTTGGCTGCCTCCTCTTCTCCAGCTTCCACTGCCTTGCCCTCTGTCCGTTTAAGTCCTTCCTTGTCTGGGTGTCCTGCGACTCCCCCCTTGCGTGTCTCTCTGAAGACATTTGGGTCGATGAGTAGTAAAATCTTCTGAACATCCTCGCTCCCTAATACCCCCATAGTCAGTAGGGTGCTAATGAGCTTCAAGATTGGCACAAACTGATACTCCACACCGCCTCCCACAGGATCCCGAATGTGATGCCCACCTCCATGAACAGCCTCTGTCAGCATTGAAATCGCCTTCTCTTTTAGTACATCCAGGGGCATTTGGGGACTGTACAAATACTCCCGTTTGGTGCTGATGAAACATGGCGGGGTAAAGTTGAGGCGGGGTTTTAAAGAGGTACTAAGCCCCACCCCGGGCAGACTGTGCTTTTTAGAAGCATCCGAAAAAAGCCGAATGGAGCGAGTTTCAGCCGTAACTGGAATGATAAACTCGTCTTTCATCATGAGTCTTGCCTCCTTGGCTGTCTCCAAATGGATACTGATCAGAACATTGTAGAAACCCTCGCGTAGCATGCCAGACAGGTACTGATTGTCGATGGTGTACAAGAGCTGGGACTGGTCCAGGTGGCTGCAGAGGGCGTGGGCCACACGCGTGTTTCCCAGAGCGCAGAGGGCACAGTAGAGCTTCAAGGTGTGGTAGTGGAACATCCGCATGTCCTCCTGCTCAGACAGCTCCATGATGTCAACACATCTCCAAAAAAAACAGAAAGGAAACAGGTATTTACTATACAGTATATTCAGTTTATATCCATTAACAACAATTTAAAAAAAAATCTCTCTTAAAGTCCTGCCACAGCCTCTCAGAGAGATCTGAAGTCCAACTGGGTTATTGCTAAATGTTTATATATACATACAGGTAGTCCTCGACTTACGACGGCCTCGACTTACGACGTTTCACGGTTACGAACGCCTTCCCATTTAAAAGCATTGTTTCGAGTTACACAATTTATGCGCCTTTACACCAAAAAATACGTTACCAAAACTCAGCGGAGGACAGCGGAAATTTACAGGAGGGAGGGGGGAGAGTGTACCTTAGCAGCCATGTACGGAGGATTACAACGGAAAATTACAGGAGACCTCATTGTTTACAGGCAGACCGGAGGCAGAGGAGGTTAGGAGGGGCTAACATGCTAACAGACCTTACTGTAAAACTCTGGACCGCGCGTGGAAAAGTACAGGAGACCTTTGTTTGGACCGGAGGTTTACTAAGCAGAGAGGCTACAGCTGAGCAATGAGCTAACATGCTAACAGGCGGAGGAAGGCTTCACCAACTCCCAGTAGGTTATTAACTCTTTTTTCCCTTCATTATGCTCCAAATGTATGGAGCTAACATGCGAACAGGCCTTACTGTAAACAGTCTGGACCGCGCAAACTACAGGCAGCCTAAGATGTTGGAGGAACACCGAGCTAACATGCTAACAGGCGGAAGAAGGCTTCACCAGCTCCCAGTAGGTTATTAACTCTTTTTTCCCTTCATTATGGCTCCAAATGTATGTGTTTTTTGATAATTATGTAGGGTACTGTGTTAGGATAGGCTAAGTGCTTGGTAAAATACAGAATTGTACGTATAAGGTGCAGTTTGGACGTATTTTCCGACTTACGACGAAATTCGACTTGCAACGTCACGTAGAAACGGAACTCGTTCGTAAGTCGGGGACTATCTGTATTTCTTTTTTCCACCATAGTTATTTGCAGATTGTCCCAATTAGTGTAAAGCTTCAGCTCTTGGACAAATGGCCTCAGGATGCATTTGACGTTACAATACTTTAGTCAAAGTCAACTTTATTGTCAGAACTGCAATATGTACAGGAAATACACAGGATTGAAATTGCGTTTATCTCAGTCCCACGGTGCAACAGTAACCATTCAAACACTAAAACACCAAAACATCCAATAAACATAAGCATAAAATAGTAAAAGTGTAACACTGTCCTGAGTCTTTGCATAGTAGTATAAAAGTATGAAAATTTACACCAACACTAAAACACTAAACATTTAATGAACATAAGCATAAAATGAAATAATAAATGTGTAATCAAAAAGGCATTCAATACAAGATCAACTGGACTTTATTTGTGTATTTGTGTATTTGTATAATTAAGTGTAATACTGTCCTGAGTTTTTGCATAGTAGTATAAAAAGTATATCTATAAAATAAACTGAAGGTTCTAGCATTGACATTTGCAAAGAGTGGCGATTCAGCAGTAGTGTAGATATAAAAGTAGTGTAAATGTAAACAGTAGTAATAAATGTAAACAGTAGTAATAAATGTAAACAGTATTAATAAATGTAAACAGTGAATGTAAACAGTAGTATGACTATAGGCAGTAATGTAATACAAACATTAGTGCAAATATGAGAAGTAGTGCAAACTGAATGAGCACATGACCGAGAGTTTAGTGAATAACCCGTTTGATGACACAGAGTCCAGTGTTAAAATCTTTGTGTTGTGTGGTAATGTGTGAGAAAGTTTTTTGTGTTAAGGCAGTTCAAATGGGAGGGGAGGCAGAGCAGGCAGAGTGTTTAGCATCCTGACTGCCTGATGAACAGAGCTGTCTCTCAGTCTGCTGGTTCGAGCCTGGAGACTTCTCAGTCTCCTCCCTGATGGAAACAGGCTGAACTTTAGTATAGATCAAACAAGACAAGCTGTCAATAGATAATACAAATTAAATATGTATTTATAAGTGAAATACTTGTCACCTCTTAAAATTCATCAAATCAGCTTTGACTGTTATGGTTCAGTCTTGTTTGGATTGATTAGAGCACTCAGTTTTGTGTTTAAAATGTCTTGCTATGTGCTGACTCGTGTGCTCATAAGTTGTTGAATGCAATTTAATGTTAATAGTTTGGAAACATTTCATTCACGCTTAATGATTTATCTTTGGATTATTTTTATAAATGTTTATGTGTGCATAAACACACCTGCTCTCCTCAGGTATGTGGACTGCCAACATCTGCAGGGGCTCCACACACTGTACCACCCAGCCGTGCCTCTCATTCACTCTGGTTGTGTCCACTTTGAGGAAGGTGTTGGGCATGCGGCTCCACAGCACTGCGTTAATTGTCTGGACATCCAGTCGGGGCGGACACTGGGGCACCGGGTTCTTGTGTTCACTCTTAAAGATGGCTGACGACAGAGGCATGGCGCTCTGCAAAGGACAAACAAACACATGGCGAGCTTACTGAGCTCTTTGACAGCAAGTTTTCATTTTGCTATACGAAGATAGAGACATTTTAACCTCATAAACATAATTTAGGAGGTTTTATTACTGAACACAGCAACAGGTAAGTTAAGAAAACAAGAAATATATCTATAAATGGGTAAAGTGAGTATTGTAAAGGACTTTTTCTGTATTTTGGATATTAAATACATCAAACTGTACAGCCATGAGTTGGTAAATAAAACATAAGGGACTCTACCTTAATTTTAGTCAGTTCAAATTGAAACAGGTTAGGGCTGGTGGGTCGCACAAACACAGCAGGGAACAGTTTTGTGTTTGGTTCCACCTACAGCCGAGAAACAAATCAACTTTAATTCAAAGTTAGAAACATTAAGCGGGAATCAAAAAGTTGAGTATGTATGAGGAGCAAGAAACCATGACTTGCAGGAAGAAGCTTAATGATGTGTCATGAAAACCTTTCTACTTAGTAAGCATGTGTGGATGTGGAGGGCGTGTGTGTGCGTGTGTGTGTGTATTTGATCATTTGAGTGCCGGCTGGCAGGGTGAGTCAGTACCCCATGAATCTTCACAGATTTCTTGAGTAGGAAAATGTAAGAAGATTACAAAACTCAAAAGGTTCTCCAAAAATTTTGCTCTTAAAGCACATCTTCCAAGTCAGAAATTCAACAATATAAAGGTTATTGCTCTGTCAGGAAAATATGCAAAGCTTTAAAAGTCACAAATTTAACAGAAAATGGACTGAGCAGGGAGGAGAGTCGGAAAGGTAGCAACTTTGAAATGACCGACGATAAATAAATGAGCAGATGGTAAGACGGAAGCTACTGTGTATCAGCATTTCCACAGTTTGTATCAAACATAAGTCTGGATATCAATACTAAAATGCCTTGCCATTTCTTTATTGGAATGTCAGGTCACAGCTTGTTGAGAACATGCCTAAGTAGACTAATGGATGTCATTCCCACACTGCTAATTTAGCATTGGACGACAGGTCCAAAAGATCTGTCCATACAAATTCATTATGATTTGCTGTGTCTTGTGTGTAGCTTCACTCAGCTTCCATGGGTCCCTCAAGTTTTAATGAAAACTGCTTTAAAGGACGTTCTAAATCATTAATTGCAGCATCTCCATTTTCACAGTAAAGAAAAAAATAATACCAATTTGATCTATGGTAATTTTCTCAAAGAATTGGATGTGATCAGGTACAGTACCCATATATAAATGCTTATAAATGAAACTAGCATGACTCAACACACTTTTTAACAAGTTCATACCATTTTGATGCTATTGTTTAATAGTGTTCCCAAGTAAGTTTGTCTCAACAAAGCCTTGTCTACCTAATTGCCCATAAGCTGCTTGTGTTCCTCTTCAGAGGCTAATTAGCTCAAATAGGTGCAGTCAGTGATGGGCAGCGCTAGTCCAAAAATTAGTTCCGCAATTTCTAAAGCGCTTATTAAGTTATTTTGGTCCGCAATTTCAAAAGCGCTTATGTCTTAGGAAAACTAGCGGAAGCTAATTTTAAAGCGCAAGTTCAATTCAACACTTGGTAGCCAGCAATAGTTATGCAATATTTGCACTACACTGCCAACTAGTGGTGCATGAACTGTTATACACCTTCACCCTACCTATAACCGCGAATCGCTGGGGATGTCATTTCCTAAAATAGACCTTTCGCTCATGGTCTAAAAATTAAAAAGTTGTTGAATGTGTTGAGGATTGCTATTTCGGCTGCTTCTTTGTCTTTTTCTTTTGTTTATTGTAGATTTTTCATTAAAAATGCATCGATAAAGTAATTTTAAAACTGTTTACTGGAAAACTGAAGCGCTGCGAATGCATTATGGGCACATGACGAAAGCAAAGCACCGATTACATGACTGAAAGCAACAGGAAGAATGGACATAAACCTTCTCTCAATGATTGCTGTTAGTTGGGAGGGGAGCTGTAGAATGGATCACGTGCATTGTGATTCATAACAGTTAAACTTTCCACTGTTCAAGACAATGAATACTGATAGATAATTAGTTATTAGCGGTACTGCATTTTAAATAGAAAAAGCGCAAATCCGCTTATGAATTATAAAAATTAATAAATCTGCTAAAGCGCAAACAAATTGTTTAGGTCCGCAATTAGCGGATTTGCGCTTTAGCGGGCTGGTGTTAACAATATGGAGGATATGTTTCCCCCATGTGGCATGTAGCATACGTATTGTTGGTATTATGTTTGTCCATGGGCTAAAATAATCATGTTTACTTGAGTTCAGCACCTGGTACGATGTAGATATCTCCTTGCCGTTGGCAGTGAATGTCACCAAACCAGTGGCGAGATCTATCAGACAGCCAATCTCCAGATCAACGTTGTTGCCACCGGAAGCGTGGCCAGCCCCGATCACATCACCACCCCACACCATGTAGCAGTTAGTCCTCTTCACACTGTCCATTATCGTTGAATAAATAAATAAATAAATAAATACATGGACAATTTCAGCACTCAGACCATCAAAGCCTTTTCCTGTATAAATGCTGGAGCCTCACCTCTCATGGACTCGTCCACGCTCGTCACCCAGGGTTACGGTCACAGTTCGATTTTTGCCGAGGCTGTAGTTGTTGCTATAGTAATGGTAGTCGGGGGTGACCCATCCAACCCACACACAGGTAGGGTCCTGGCCCGCGAAGATTCTCACTGAGTGGTGGTACTGTAACAAAACAAAAATGAGTTAGCGGAAAACATAAAGGTTGCAACTCTATGGTAGCATCAAAAAGAATGTTTGAAAGTACCGATGTGAAGCTGCTGTAATCCACTCGTCTACTTTCCTCAAAGTGTCTCACAGATCTCAGTGGATATCTGGGAGAGGTTCAGTTCAACATGTTAAACAGCTTTTATGTTGTGACTTGACATGATATTGTTTCTTTCTGCGGGGCATATATTTTTGAGAAGGTCAGCACCTGTGTTTAACCTTGAGTATTTCCTCATCGTGCACACCATTCATGTCAACTGCAGGACTGGACTTGAAGGAAGAGTGAAACTCTACAGGCATGCTGAGACGGCAAAACACCATGTCGGCGTTACTGTTCTGGGTGCCGAATGTCTTGTGAGTGACTTTAAGACAAGGGGGGCTGTCGATGGTGCCATCAATCCTGGTTACCTACAAACAAATAATTGAATCCAAGGATGTTGCCTTTATGAACTGTAAATGTTGCTTACATAGAGTTTGAACTTACTGCAATGTGGTTGTGGTTTTTTGGCACGTTGACAAAAGTAGGCAAACGTTTGCTGAACCACATCGTGATCTCCCGGTTCATGTTGACAGCAAACGGTTCGAATCCCTCCTGCAGGCCACATGTTGTGTAGTACTTGAAGGTGCTAGCATCTTTCCCCAGATTCATGCGACCAACCTGCGCCAGACCGAGGCTACAGACTGGAATAAACCCTGACCAACAGCCGAAGGAAGGAAGGAAGGAAGGAAGGAGAGAGGAGAGTAAAGAAGCAGTGGAATAGCACAATAAAAGCTTTAAGAACACACAGAGCAGGAGAAGAAGGAAAATCAATCCTGCATTTGCAGAGAGGCAATTCTTGACTGTCACATTAAATAAGGCTGATTTTGTTACAGCTAGCCACTTATTTTTAACTTATAGCCTGAGCATGATCATTCTAAATTAAAGACCCCTGCTCTGCATGTGAAGGCTTTATTAAAAATGGACAGAGAGATGCTTATGCCTAACAATTCTCCCTTGCACCACCTTATTAGTCTGACATTTCTGAACCTCAAGCTAGAATAGGTCAGTCAAGTCCTGCCCACTTTTATTCATGTTCTTTAATCCTCACCATCTTCTGCTTCAAAGTCAGTGAAGCAGAGTTCAGACCCTTTGGTGGTAATTAGAATCTCTCCATTTAGAGTGAAGATTATGGACTTGTCCTCCATGTTGATCATGCAGCTGACTACATCCCCAGCGTGCCAGCAGCGCCCGAACAATCGACTCCCCATGTTCAGACAGTGGCCCTATGTGCAATAAATGCATACAGAGTGATAATAAGGTGCAACATAAAAACGACATTAATACTAAGGATTTGGGGTTTTCCTGACAGCTTACCCTGTATCCATCAAAGACAAAAGCAAGCTCATCTGTACCAAGCTCCACATCAGGCTTACATCCAGGTCTGGCCCAGCCCACTCGCATGTCTCCTCCGGTAACAGCTTCAAATTCAAAGTACCACTTTCCAGTTTTCACAGCATACGTCCTTTCAACTCTGAAGAAGCGGATCTTATCGATGCTGAGACGCTCAGCCGTTTGCCCTGCAAAGTCAAAAGAGACAGATGCAGTTAGGATAGGAGATGGTATTCCCCACTTGGGGAAAAAATACATTAATGGAGATAGTGATTCTAACAAGCCCAGAGGGTACAATTAAACGCAACTCTTTCCCACCCTCTTTCACTTTTCCAAAAATGGATGGAGTGTGGGAGGCAAAATCACATATCTGGACTGAAAAATTAAATCAAGCCATAACCCAATAAGTTTTTTTTTAATTATGCACTATATACTGTACAGTAATTTGAACTTCAGTTAGACCTGTCCCAATAAACAATAAATCAATTAATCGCAAGATAAATTAAAATTATCAACCTCATTTCCATTTATCGGCTTTATCGTTTCTTCGTGTCTCTCTCTTTCTACTGAAGACACTGGATGACAAAAATCTCAACTCCGGTGCTCTTCACTGACTCCTCCCTTTCTCTTTAAAATCCATTTTAACCATCCAAAATTGCGCTTTGAGAAGCTAACCTACAAGCTAAGCTAAACTAATAGGCCGACTTTAGGAAAAAACCTCTGTCTTGTCGAAGCTCCAAAATTCACTGATGAAACCCGTGCCTTTGTGTAAAAAGTTGTTTTTCTATGCAAAAAGAAGCTGAGAAGTTGTTTACTGATTTTTTATTAAAAGCTTTGTGTGAAAAATCCTATGCCAAAGAGCTCAAACCACATTGAGCGTCCACCATTTTGAGAACCGAAGAGAGACAGCCCATGTCATGTCAAGGGGCCTCCATCCCATTTTTCTTAAAGAGACACGCTGCTCGCTCCCTCACTATCCATCCTATGGTTCAAACAGTCTTATACTGCCATCCGGTGGTCAAAAAAAGGTACTACATACAAAACAAATTGACAAACATTTCTTCTTAAAGGACAACACCCACCATGACACTAACAATTCACCATATTGGACAATTACTGTAATTTATTATTAGGTCTATTTTCATTTTTGCATTTGGGACAGGCGAGGGTTAAAAAAACAAAAAAAAAACAACCCACTCCCGAATGAATCCGGAAACCTGGCCGAAGAGTCCCGAAGGGTCATGCCTTTTGTTACATCGATCTCCACCCAGAAGGCAGAAGGTAGGAGTGAGTTTCCATGGAGGTTTATGAGAGAGAGTGCGTTAAAACTGCATATTTCCTGCATATTTCCTGGTGCATTTGTGTGTATATGGACCAGCGCTCTGATTTTATTTATTATTTATTTTATAACACCGCTGCGGACCTGTTGCTGCTCTCATTCATTCTGCCCAATGGAGCGAGCCGCGAGCCGCGCGCGTCTCTGGCTCCTCGTTCCGCTGGTCACCTTTGAAGTTCCTCGTGCCGGTGTAATTTGCTCCCTCGAGTGTATGTATCTGCTCTTATCTCTCGTCAGCCTTGTTGCGGGGAGCACGGGTCGGGCAGCACGCGCGCAGAGCTCAGCTGCGCGGCTGGCTGCCTTTCTGATCACGGGGCGAGAGAATAAAAAGCCGATGCGGAAATGAATGAATTTGTCGCGATCAAACGAATTAAACTAGTATGTCTAAGTGGATGCTCGCTAAGAATATGATAGACATGAGTGAGCGACAGCAGGATTAATCAACACAGGCAGCTTTAGGGAATATTTAAAAATGCTTCCTTTTTCTTTTCCTCGCTCGCCTGTAACTCCAAGGCGTCACTTTGGTGACGTGAATGCCCAAGTGAATGCCCATATATGGAGAGGGGCAGATTTTCCCGGAGCTGCATGCTAAAATCTGCTATAAATCATGAAATAACACATTTAGTGTTATTTCTCCACAATATAAGTAAACGCTCCTGTATTATTTTTAAATAAACTAATAAATATTAATGGCGATGCAATTTGAAAACATGGTGGGTGTTGGGCTTTAAGTTTGACAATAATTACTAATTATTGTAAAATTGCAAACAATATTATCGTTTATCTCAATAATTTCTGAGACAATTAATCGTCCAGCAAAATGTGTTATTGTGACAGGCCTAACTTCAGTGCATCTTGATTGGTGTGATTGCATACATGAAACTCACCACCTTCCTGGTCCAAGGGCTCAATGTTGTATCCATATCCAATCATGGTGCGTATAGCCTCACGCAGGCTGTCCCTGTTCGACTTCTTGGTCCGCTCATCCAGCAGCACATACTGAACCAGACGAGGGTTATGCTTGCTCTTCAGATCCTGTGTAGCGAAAAGTTTGTTGGAGAAAGTTCTTTGCACTCAGTTGATCTGAACTCTGCTCCAAACATCTGTTTGTCTCAGTAATGTGCTGAATCAACAAAATCAGCTCAGTCATGAAACCTAAGTTTGTTACTAATGTGATGTCAGTTAGACTAATTAAGAAGTTTATTTTTTTAAAATTAACCAGGCAAATCCCATTGAGATCACAGCTCTCTTTTGCAAGGGAGGCCTGAAGGCAGCCTAACATGCATGTTTTTGGTCTATGGGAGGAAACTGGAGTACCCGGAGAAAACTCACGCAAGCACAAGAAGAACATGCAAACTTCACACAGAAAGACCCCAGGTTAGAGCTGTCATTTATAACCCGAACCCAGAGCCCGGCCCAGCCCGGCCCAGCCCGATTCGGACCGGGCCGGGCCATAATAATGTGCTTAATGTGTTGGCCAGGTTGGTGTCAGACTTTTTATTGCGTTAGGGACATACTCGGATGATGATCCAATATATGCCAACATGGCTTGCCATACTATACCTGCTGCACATGGCCATTTGACCGAGCGTTGACCGGCCGGTTGAAAGAGGTAAACATTTCAGTTAAGCTTCAGATGGACTACTGCCAAGAAGTGATCCATCAGCCCAATTGGACGTTCATTCAGCCGCTGCACTCACCCAATGCGCGTGGCCAATGACCCAAACTGGTGAGATGAGATCACAATATCCGACATGTCAGAGCAGGATGCAGGCAGAAGCAGGGCAAGCATTTAATGCGCTTTGATGGCTCCTCAGCTCCAATCTTCTGCCCCTTCAGCCGCGTGCATCCGCCAACCGTTAATAATAATCTATGGTATAAGCAGTTGGGGGGGGGGGGGTCGGGTTCANCCTGTAATTAACTGTTGATTCATCTGATCGGGTGGGGTTCAGAGATGATGGCTGCGGGCTGGGGCTGGGTCAGATTATTTGGACCCGAGTGTAACTCTACCCCAGGTCCAACCGGGGATTGAACCCAGGACCTTCTTGTTGTGAGGCAACAGTGCTAAAATGATCAGTTTAATGATCATATATTGTTACTGGGATATTGCTGTTCATCACTTCATCTATTTTTCTGTGTTGTTTTCCATGTGGATTACTCCCTCTGGGGGCCATGACACAAATATTTGTGTTATATCAGTATTTCTGAGGCATATCTGTACTTGAAGTCTCATTTCTAACAATTTCCTGTGGGAGCAATAAAGTTCTTATCTTGTCTTATTGTGTTTGTACTGTAGGTTGCAAAACTGACTTTTTAATTGTTCTCGCATTACTAATCAAGTAAAAGTTCTGATCTTAAAAGGATTAGTAGCATAAATAAAAAGTTCTTTTTTTCATCTGATACACTGTGAAAATAATTAATGGTTTAATTAGTGTTTTACATAGAATATTTCATCTCCGCTCAAACAGAGCGTTGCCTGCATTTGATGAACTGCACATCATTTATGCTGTTTAGGCTTGTCCACCCTCTTCAACAAGAACAGATTAAATGACTTGCAAATTTTTGTACAACATAATTTGTTAGAAAATAATTGAAAAATATCATACACCATAAACTTGAAGCTTTTTCAATAACATTTTACATTTAGGAATACTGTACATGTTTTGGTAATAATAAAAAAAAAAACAAATAAAAAAACAAAAAAACATTTTAAGTCCAAAGTCAAAGCAAGTGTAAAAATATCCTGTTTTCTGCAGATGTGTGTGTGTGTGTGTGTGTATGTGTGTGTGTGCGTGTGTGTGTGTGTGTGTGTGTGTGTGTGTGTGTTTGTGTGTGTGTGTGTGTGTGTGTGTGTGTGTGTGTGTGTGTGTGTGCTTATCTTTATCTGGATATTGTAAGACGTATGTTCTGTACAGAGTGTTCTGCCCTTTACTACAGCATATCTTAGTGTGTTTTGAATTATGGCCCAGCAAGGAAATGTCAGCCTGTCGAGCTGGTACTCTGTCTGATAAGATACATAAATTCTGTGGTTGCAACATTAATGAGCAATATAACTAGAGATGGCCAGAAACAGAAAATACATAATTGTTAGTAATTAAAACTGACTGCCTGCTTTGGCATCAATGTTAATTAAAGTACAAATATTGGAGCAAACCTGCTGAATGCCATACGTCCATCCCTGTTTGATGCGGTCCTTGGCCCACACATTGTGTGCATTTTCTGCCAGTTTGTCCACCAGCAGCTCCTGGCCTGGAGTCAGTTTGATGTCAGACAGGTCCAGAGGGGATGGTTTATAACCGTTGGACATCATATAACTACAAGAAAAAGATTTGTAAAAGTATTCCAGCTTCAGATATGAATGCAAGGTAATAAACAGAGTCCGGTAAATCCACAAGGGAGGGTTTTCATTTACAGCCTGGGAGAAAATTCTCTAACAGATATTATGAATATAATAATTATATGCTTTTTTTTCTTCTCATGTTGCTGTAAAGGCTTTGATAATTTAAGGTTGCTCATGGTTTGATTTATAGTGTCATTTTATTTCACTTTTGACAGTACAGATTTTATGGTTTATATTATATGTAAAGATATCAGAATAATATTTAGTAAACAGAGTGCTATTTATAAGACTGAGCTGAATACAGCTTCTCAGACTGAGGAAGTCTTTCGGACGAAAGACGAAACGTTTCTACAATTTTTTTGCTTTGCTTTGTTTTGTTTTTTGAATGTCCAGAGGACCAGACTTAGCTTTTTTAGATATCAGAATACTGTTTAATTATCCATTTTTAGCTGCATGTTTACAACACATCCAATAAACAAAGCAATATTAAAACAGAGACAATAAGCCATTTGTTTTATTCACAAATAGGGCCAACTTACTTCTTGGGTAATTTTATTTTTTTGAGGGAGTCCTCTGCATTTGGATTCACCTGAACGATACGACAGCTGAGTGCCAGCAGAGTCCTGTGGAATATACACATACACAAACACACCAGATGTATTTAGAAAGGCCAGAAGTGTTCAAAGAAAAGCAGAAACGCAGCAATGTTTTGAGGGGTTGAGGGCTGATGATGATTTTTTTTAACAAAACACAATTCCATTGGATCTTTCCAACAACTTTATGGAAATGTTCCAAGATATGCACAAAGAGGAGTTCTGATGAGACATAAGTTTTAGCATCATTAGGATGGAAGAGGCTAAAAAAATCGACTCCTTACTATCAAATGTGATACAGATTGTGCACAAACTTAAGACAAATCCTCTCACAAGCAACAATTAATTGTGCAAAAAGCATTTGTCTTTTAATCTGTAACTTATTTTCCTGCTTATTTATTATACTGATCTATTCACCTCTTCAGAAATTAAGTTTGTACAGTCTGATCAACTTACTTCAAAGTTTCTGTCGACATCTGCAGATTGTAGTTCTTTTCAGTTTCTGGCAGCTTTGAGAAATCCACCAGGCATGGATGCTGTCGCTTATTATCATCTCTTATCTGGAAGAAATAAATTATTTTAAAACATGTAAAGCATCTAATTTTTATTAAATACTGCACTTCATTTGCACAAAGTACTTGTTCAAAATATGGACATTGTTAGTCATTTAAACTATGCATATGAAAACCACAACCTTGTAAGTCATTTTGAACTAACAAGGGGGGCGGGCATGTGATTTATGTTTATATGCAACTGCTTGGAGTGAAAAGGCAGTTTTCTCTGGTGAACATGTTACAGAAAAGGAACAAGGGGGCATGTTTTCTTGGAGGGGCAAAGAAAGATGTGTGGCTTGAATACTAAGCACTTTAATGCATCTTTCCATGCACCTATGTATGCCAAACATTCTCCTAGACAATGTTGCTCATAGGAGATGGCATGACAGTGGAGAATGTTTATCAAGAAAACATGCAGGTCTGGGAACGGATACGCAGCTGTGTCAAAACACAACAGAACAGCTCAACATATCCAACAGTTTTCATTCAACGAGAAGAAAAAAAACTAACTGGTGGCCATTAAAAATAAAACTACAGGGGGTCCTCGATTTACGAGCACATCGACCTACGAGGTTCCGGATTTACGACATTATCATATTTAATAAAAATATGAAGAAAAAAAATTGTGTTTAAATGTTCTTAATTTAATGTGTACAGCACTTTGTTGCAGCTGTGGTTATTTTAAATGGCTTTATAAATAAGTATAATTGTTTTTATTATGTTTTATTACAATTTGAAGCGTATTTCACGCGACTTCCGGTGTTTCCGGAAATGCATCCGTGTCAGCCATTTTACGGTCGCCAAGTGCGGTCAAGTGAGGTCCGCCATTATCGGCACTCGGCAGCCGGTTTTGGATGACAGTTTCTCTCATAAGAGGTTGCCTCATACGGATAAATTAGCTGGAAACACTCGCTGAACTCTGTGGATGTCTCAGACCTGGAGCATCAGCCGCAATCGCTCCGCCGATCGCTCCAACCGCGCCGCGTGTGATAGCGTGAAGCTGCAGACAGCCAGCCGGACCGGAGCTAACATTAGACT
This sequence comes from Garcialebias charrua, assembly GCA_038048925.1. Classification (NCBI taxonomy): domain Eukaryota; kingdom Metazoa; phylum Chordata; class Actinopteri; order Cyprinodontiformes; family Rivulidae; genus Garcialebias; species Garcialebias charrua. The sequence goes on from JBBPBX010021238.1 coordinate 20,554, forward strand.
CGAAGCTCCAGCCTCGTAGCTCCATCCGACAGCCGGCTTTGTGCGATCAGAGGTTCCTGGAGCTCGCCTGGATGTCTGCCTGGCAGCCGAAGATATCGGGGGACACCGAACTAACTTGGAGATACAAATCCGACAGCCTTTTTGGTGCAGCTAATGCCCAACAACAGCCGCGGATTTGGAGGGGCTAACAGGTGCAGCTAATGGCGGTGCGCGCAGACGGCTTTCGGTAAGTTATTAAAATCTTTCTCTGGCTCCAAATGTATGAAGTATGAATGTATGAACATACTAACAGTCCTTCCTGTAAACAGTTTAAACTGCGTGGTGCTGCAGCAAGCAGCGGAGCTCGGACGTAACGCAGCGGAGCTAACAGGCAAACAGATGACAGAAGCTGCAGCTCAAAATAAGAAATTAATTTTTTATTTACTGTATGTTCTTTTAAAATGTTTTAAAGTGTTAGGATAGGCATTACCGCACGTGTACGTGTATCAGTGGTGGCTGGTGCGGTATATATACAGGTAGTCCCCGACTTACGAGCAAGTTTTGTACCTAGGGGGCGCTCGTATGTCAAAAATTCGTAAGTAGGATCACAATATTTTTTTAAATAAATGAATACATCTACAGTACTGTACAGTCACCAAGCTCTTAGCCTATCCTAACACAGTTTTTAAAGATGAAGGAATGAGTTGAATTGTCTCCCTCCTCCCTATCAGGCACCATTCACATAAAGAGAGCTAGCTCCCTTTATGTAAAAGGGAGACAATTCAACTCATTCCTTCATCTTTAAAAACTGTGTTAGGATAGGCTAAGTGTTTGGTGACTGTACAGTACTGTACATGTATTCATTTATTTTAAAAAATATATATTTTTATTTTTTTTAATTTTTTTTTTATGAGATGCATATTCGTAAGTCCGGGACCTCGTAAGTAAGAGCGCTCGTAAGTCGGGGATTTACGAGATTTTCGTCTTACGAGATAGTCGTAGTAACGGAACTTGCTCGTAAGTCGGGGACCCTCTATCCTGATTTTGAGGGAATTCAAACATGTAAAACAGTCAGTTTTGTCCATGAGTGAAACAATATTACTCTAACACACACTACAATGACTTTACCTACAAACAAATAGGAAAGAAGCATCTAAATGAGTGATATGACCACAAGAAACATTTTTTAAAAAGCGAGTTCTTTATTCCACTTACCCTCTTAGGAGTGAACCGCAAATTATAAAAGAGAAAGCAAGATGACATACAGGCTTCTGTGATGGGCAAATGCTACTTCTATTTTAATCAAATTCACTTCAAGCAGATTTTGTACTAGAAATGTATCGACAAGCATGACTAAATTAATTTTTTTAACTCATAAAAATGATGATTATGAGAGAAAATAAAACCGTTAACTTGTTTCTCACCTTGCCGTAAGTCCAGCCCAGCTCAATCTTATTCATGCCCCATAGTTCGTGGATGTTTTCAGCCAGTTTGTCCCGAATCTTCTCCAAATGAGGCGGCATGACAATCTGAAGCAGAAAGCGTGTTTAATGAGACGTCCTTTTAGTTTTTAATAGATATGTCACACTCAGGTTGTAGCTCACCTGGCTGGTTTCTACAGGGACGGGAATGAAAGAGGCCTGTGAAGTGTATTGGGGATTTCCCAACAAATCTCGGACTCCCTCAACATCTCTTTTATACTCCTTCACCGGCTCCACCTTCATTTTTTCTTTGGGTAATAGAGCCTCGTAGCATGGCGCATAGTTTGATGGAGGCAGAAATTTAAAGTCACCGTGTCGGCCTCCTAACAGGAAGCGCACCCTGAAGAGAAAAATGTCAGTCATCTCTTTCATTCGTTCAGATAATTCATAACAGTAAATTAGAATAAGCAAATTATTAGAGGGAAAATAAAGTAAATATCATCCGTTAGTGAAAACATAAGGGTGCATACAGACAAAAGTTATTCTGCTTAAACTTCTTCAATCTGTTCTGTTCTCACAAGAGCAGCTTGAGTGAAAAGAACAATATCTGGCTGTCAATGGGAAGCAGTTCTCCGAGGACTCCTCAAAATAACTTCTCAAGCTCATTCGAACCAGTTTTCAATTACTGAGGCGTGAAGATGTGTGACCGTCATTTGTGGCATTTTTAAATCCACGGAGAGTCACACGTTCACTGGGTCATTTTCAAACAGGAGCTTGTACATGTATTTTTTTAATATTTTTTGTTCCAGTTTACATTAAGGCTCCCCTTATAGATGGCTAATAAATGGTTAATAGAAAGTTGAGCATGCATCAGGGTTAATATAAATGTTATTAATTCCTAAACACTTTATAAGCCATTAATAATTGCTCATTATGCATTAATTAAGTGTGACAGAAAGACAAAACTGACCAGTTTCTTGCCAAAGAGTGAGCCAAATGTGCCAACTACCGTACTGTATACTTCATCTTTGTTATATTAAACATTTCAGACTAAGCTACCTGTAAGCACAATAAGCATTTATAAACCTGTTTTTTTAGGATATAATATTAGTTGTAGATACTTATAATGCTGTGATTAAGCACATTATATTCTAAATAAATATTTAATAGTTATTTAGTGGAATATCATAATATTTTTCATTAACCTCCAATTACAATCCCATGAACCCAGAATTATTTTTCAGGGAAAATCTGAAGGAAGCCTAAAAATGCATGTTTTGGACTATGGGTGGAAAAGAAACAGGTAAATCAACCTGCCTAAATAAAGGTTGAATGAAAATGGACAGTACTTATATAGCACCTTTCTATCCAACCAGGATAATCAAAGCATGTTACAACACAACACATCCACATTCATACAGCACTCTACTGCATTTCTGCAAGGCTAATCTGAATAAATCACTCCATAAAGGCTAATCAGGGCTTTAGATTACATTCATACACCAATAGGACACACATTAGAGACAATGAGGGGTTCAGTGTCTTGCACAGACTTTGACAGGTAACTGTATACTGGTGGAACTGAACCCACAGCTCTTTCATTCGAGGACGACTACTCTAACCATTGAGTCACAGCTGCCAATAGGAAACTGGAACACCTGGAAAAACCCCACACAAATACAAGGAGGACATGCAATATATAAATACCTCAGGTATTGAACACAGGCCTTTCTTACTGTGCAACGATTAAGCCACTTTGCTGCACAAACATGCATCAAGATTTTGAATAATTAGAAACTGTTAAATGCAGCAAGGTTGCTTAAGCGGTGCTTTACAGGATGAATAACCAAAATAAAGAATTCATAGTGCAAAACCATGAGCCAAGCAGTGAACCAGTAGGTAAAAGTTCAACTTAAGCAGAATGGAATAAACACTCACTTGACCCCCGCAGAAAAGCTGACGACGGGGAAAAAGAGTCCGTCTACGTTGAAGTTCTCAAACATGCCTTGGACAGGCTGTCCGTTGATTCTGTAGGAGATGCTGGGAGCTCCCAGATCCAGACAGCAGCTCACCACATCATCAGAAGTCAGGACATGCTGGTTCACAGATGCAACTGCCCGTGGGATACGACCTGATTTAGACAGCCAAACAGGCAATTATGTGAACATGACCTTGTGAGCGATCCTGGCAAAGATTACAACTCTCCAACACACACTGAATGCAACACATTTGCAAGCAGTCTGGACAAGAAAATTGTCCCTGCAGGTTACTGATTGTCTGGATATAAACTGGATGGATCCCAGAGATACAACTCATCTTTAACATCTAAAAAAGCTAAGTCTGGTCCTCTGGACCAGACTCATCTTTAACATGTTAGTTCTTATTCAAATAAACTCCATCCTCTCACTCACCTGACCAGAGGTGGAGTCCATCAAAACCATACGAGTAGAGGTCATCGCCAACGCCATTGCCTCCCCAGCCCTCTCCCCCGCCGGGATAAGGTGCATAACCTTTTGTGTTGGCCCAACCCACTCTCAGGTGGGAAGGCTCACTGGTCACAAAGTGGTCCACCTGGTCAATCATCAGCTCGTAGTACCACTTCTTATACTGAGCAGCACCTTCACTCACGCCCAGGAAGATGTTTGGTCTCATACTGGTAAAAAAAATACAGCAAAATATTGAATCATTGAACATCACCCAGTGAAAGGGAGATCCAGTCAGATCTTTAGTTTGATGGAATTGTTTATCAACAAAAACAAATGCAAAAGTTCAGCTTAGGGGTAAAATAACGTAGTCCAAGCAAGCTCTAAGTTGAGAATATTTTTATCATAAAATTTTTGCAACTTGTGTGTCACATGAAACACATTTCATCGATCCATGAACTGTAAATAAACAGTCTTAAGCATGAAGCATTCACATAACCACTGACATTTTTAGAAGTTTGTGTTGTTTCAGATGGCAGAAATTTGATCTTATTTGGGCTCTCTTTAGAATAGCTGTTAGCTTAAATATTTCCTGAAAATAATCCCCAATATTTTCCAAATTCAAATTCAATTATAAACCAATACAGTAGTCCCTCGCTACTTCGCAGTTCGACTTTTGCGGACTCGCTATATCGCGATTTGTCAAAACACATTAACTTTTTTTTATTGTACAGGACACATAAAAAAATAGGTGAAACGGTGCTGCCATTTTGTAGTTTTCTCTCAATAAGCCTACACTGTATCCCTGCTCATAATGACCACATTTCCCAGAAGCCAACAGGACCCTGCCCAGAAGCCCAGTTTCCTTCTGCTGAAATTAGGGATGGGGACGATCCGATCCAGTATCGGTATCGGCCTCCGATACGGGCATAATCTACATATCCGATTTTCCGATCCAACCTGCCGATATTTCCGATCCATGGTGCACGTACAGAGAGCACATGTGTTACACCATATTCTGTGACTACCGTCTTAACATTGTGTGAGTTAAGACACTCTGAGCGTAACAACAGGAAACACCCAAATTTTGAGCCATTCCTGTTCTGCAGAGCCTGGTAAGTAAAATGTATAGGTTGCATATGAGTACAGTATGTTGTTAAAATTAGTAGGCTTTAGAGTTTATAACTTTGATTGTGGGCTTCATTGCTGCAAGGTAGGTCTTCAGAAATAGAACAGAGTTGGACCAAAACCGAGAGCTGCTCCTGTTCTGCAGAGCCTGGTAAGTAAAATTTAGTAGCTACACATACACATGTACGTTGACATAGGTTTAAGAGTTTAGACCATTGCAAGAGTGCGGGAAGGGTTTATAAAGCCTTAATATATATACAGGTAGTCCTCGGGTTACGATGGTCTCGAGTTACGACGTTTCGCGGTTACAAACGCCCTCCCATTGAAAAGCATTGTTCGAGTTACGTGGTTTATGCGCCTTTACACCAGAAAATACTGTACCGAAACGAAACTTACAGGAGGGAGGGGGGAGCTTGACGCGCTGGAAACTTACAAGAGACCTCAAGCAGACCGGAGCAGAGGAGGTCAGGAGGGGCTAATATTCTAACTCTGGACCGCTGGACCGTGCATGGAAATACAGGAGACCTTATTTTTTGGAGCGGAGGTTTATGAGGCAGAGGCTACAGCTGAGCAATGAGCTAACATGCTAAAAGACGTTGCTGTAAACGCTGTGGACCGCGTGAAGCTGCAGGAGCTCGGAGGTGCACGAGCTAACATGCTAACAGATGGAGGAAGAATTGACCAGCTCCCAGTAAGAAATTAACTCTTTTTTCCTTCATTTTGGCTCCTAAATGTACTGTATGTGTTTTTTGATAATTATGTAGTGTACTGTGTTAGGATAGGCGAAGTGCTTGGTAACTGTCCAGTACCGTACATGTACGTGTATATGGGGCGGCCAGTGTGTATGTGTATTTCGACTTACGTCGAAATCCGTGTTACGAACGGGCGTAGGAATGGAACTCGTTCGTAAGTCGGCGATCACCTGTATAAATAAATACTAAAATAAATATAACGTTGCTACTTCATGGATTTTCACTTATTGTGGTGGGTGGGGTGGAGGATCTAGAACGTAATCCCCACAATAAACGAGGGACTACTGTACTTGAATTATTTATTTTAAAAAAGCACATTCTTCCTATTGAAGCACTCGTCTAACATTCAGTGGAAATAAATAGGATGTGAAATGGTTCAGAGGCAGCTTCACAAATAGATGGCTTCCACACCTCTGGACGTCATTGACCAGCTGGGTTTGTAACAGCAGATCTCTTTTTGGCAGCAAGTGATCACAGATGAGGTTCTGATTGGTTCGCACCGCTACGCCGTTACACACACACAGCGAACAGAGCACATCCAGAATCTAAAAAAAAAAAAAGACCAGAGCCATCAGGAAGGATAATAAGCAATAACCATGAGTGCAAGACATCAATGACTCTCCAACAGATAATCACATATTTACCTAATTTTCTTTATTAAACACCAGATTTAAATCTACATTCGCCCAGAAATGACTAATTATCTGTGTCCCAAATCACTGTCCAAGTTGGTGCACTGGGGACAGCCGCTTTTCATGCAAACCCTGCATAATTACGCCAATGCTTCTTAGAGGTAAAAACATGTCCAATAATATTTCTTTGATGTTCACTTAACAAAGGCGTAGAATTAAATGGGCTGGGAAGCCAAGCCAAGGAAGACAGGCCACTTTATCATTGACCTTTTCATCCTGCTTCCAAAGCAAAACAATACATTTAGGCTGATTTATGACCCAGGCCACCCAACTGTCTGCTTTTAATTTTATTATCCCAGTAAACAGACTTATACATGATAGAGAAGCATTGCAGGAAACTGTCAAGGGTGCAAGATTATATTGGTAAAAGGTGAATACAATCAATTAATGAATGAAAAAAGATGATATGAAGAGTTTTAGAAGCAATTAGTTTGGAAATAAATATGTAGCTGATCAATCCCTTAAGTGAGCTGTTAAAAGGTCAGGACTAAATATCAGAACAGAGAACATTAAATGGTTTAAACACATTTTCATCCATGACTAAAAATATACCATTATTGCTCCTGACATAGGTGAACTGGAACCATTTTCCTGTCTCTGTAGTCTGTAATAATTATAAGCTAGATCCAGCTGCTGATTAGCTTAGCACCAGGAATTAAACTAAGATTATTTGCCTATTTTCTGGTGTAAAAGTGACTACCTGTTATATAACAGAGCCATGTTCTTGTTGATTTTCAGGTCTCTGAGACCAGAATGACTGAATGAACATGAATGATGTCTCACCTCATTTTATATTGTCTTCATGGGTAAATGATTAGCAGACCTAAAGGTATGGTATACAGATCTCACATTCAGCAACAACAAAAAGGCAAACCTCAAACTAAAAACAAAATAGAGCATATTTGTTTTTTAATATTTAAGTACCTTTAGAAATATTTCTAAGTTTTAAGATTGCAAACCATTTAAAAAAATTTGTGGTCAAACATTAAAGTTTTGCCTTGAAAACAACTCTTCAGGCAGTGTCCTTTTAATTGAAAAGACACTCTCAAGGGCTAAATAATTTTTACAGTTCCATTTAAAAAGCAGAGAAAATACAGGAGGAAATTAACTTGTTGAAACATTCAAGACTTGAAAACAGTTTTCCCCTTTTATCTTCTTATGTATTACAAATAGCATTTGAATTTTTATTAAATATATTCATAACATTATGTATGGTCTATGTTCATACATGACTAGAATATAAAAGTAATAATAAAATAATACAATTTTGCAATGCATGTATCTTTAAAAATGTAAACCATTTTAGGAAGATTTTTTATTTTTCTCAATTTCATTAGCTTGTTTGCTGTTGCAAGCTGTGTATTCAGCTGTGTTTTCAACATACACTGTATTCAACTTAACTCCATCAACATATATGAAGGGAATCCACCCTAAATCAACAAGAGTCTCAGCATGATTCCAAATAAGCTGGAACAAGTTTGGGCGGCACAGTGGCACAGTTAGTAGAGCTGCCACTTCTCAGCAAGAAGGTCACCGGATCAAATTCCGGCCAGGAACCTTTCTTGGTGGAGTTTGCATGTTCTCTTCATGCATGCGTGGACTTTCTCCGGGTACTCTGGTTTCCTCCCACAGACCAAAAACATGCACATTAGGCTGATTGGTAACTCTAAATTGTCTCTAGGTGTGAGTGAGAGAGTGAATTGTTGTTTGTCTCGTGTGTCTCTATGTGGCCCTGTGATGGACTGGAGACCTGTCCAGTGTGTCCCCTGTCTCTTGCACAGTGATGGCTGGATATGGTCACCAATAACCCCCGCGATTCAAAAAGGAAGAAGCGAGTACACATACTGGATGGATGGATACATGGATGGATGGATGAATTGGTGGATGGAACAGGTTACCACATTACCAGTTGATCACATCAGTACTGCTTAGAGCTCACCTTGTGGTTGCGTCCATGCTTGTAGAGCAGTGATATGATGGACTTAATATGTCCTTTCTGGATGATATTGAGTGCCTCGGGGCTCTCAATTAGAATGCAGTGCAAAACTTCTAGGATGCCTGTGCGTTTGCAAAATCCATCAGTTAGTTAACATCCGCAACAGAGAAAGACACAGCAAAGGACATTTGTTAAAAAGACATGCAGTCTTCTTGGATCAAGAGGGCACACAGAGCACTGGTACATTCTTCAAGACACATATTAAAGATAACGGTTTGATGGATGTACCTGAAGAAGACTCCAGTCTTTCCAGCTTGCTCACCAACCAGTCCAAGTTATTTGAGAACTGAGTGCAGTTGTTCCTGTTCCCTCGGATTAACGCCGCTGCGAGTCACAAGAAAAGTGAGCATGAGTCAAACTTTATGCTAAGAAACGAACAGCTTTGATCATACACTGCCTGGCCAAAATAATGTTGCCACCAAAAAAAAGATCACACTAATATTTCATTGGAGCACCTTTAGCTTTGATTGCAGCATACATTCACTGTAGGATTGTTTCGATAAGCTTATGCAACATCACAAGATCTTTTTCCATCAAGTGTTGCATAACATTTTCACCAAGATCTTGCAATGATGACTAGGCACTAGGCATGATGGGTGCATCACTTCACCTGCCACTCTTCTTACCCTGATGTGCCCATCACTCTGGAACAGGGTAAATCTGGACTCATCAGGCCACACACACACACACACACACACACACACACACACACACACACACACAGCAGAGTGTCGCCTGCAGGAGGACGTGGGTCCGACCGCTCACAACTTGAACTTTCGATGATAAAAGGTTCTGGTTCGACTCTGGGCTCAGTTGTTCTTTGACTTTTCTTCTGCGTGACCTTTGACCTTTAAAAGCCAACAGAGAACTTTGATGCATTTTGCTCCAAACAGACAGAGTTTGTTATTTTCTGCTAGAAGCAGAAGTTCAGGACTAACGTCCAGATGTTTGGGTTTGTTAGAGGCCCAGATGTTGAGTCTTGCTGCAGAGTCCACAGAGGAGCTGCTCTACATGTTGTGACTCTGGAGCCGCAGCTCGCTGCTCTACGTGTTCTGATCCAGAACTCTGTCAGAACCTGTGGATTCAGGTTTTATTGTTTCGTCTGGTGCTCACGCTGGAAACGCTGCCACGCCTCAAAACAGACAGAACCTTCAGAACCCCCAGCACCGGGTCCCACAGAGGTTCTACAGAGTACTACAGGGTTCTACAGAGTACTACAGGGTTCTACAGAGTACTACAGGGTTCTACAGAGTACTACAGGGTTCTACAGAGTACTACAGGGTTCTACAGAGCACTACAGGGTTCTACAGAGTACTACAGGGTTCTACAGAGTACTACAGGGTTCTACAGAGTACTACAGGATTCTACAGAGTACTACAGGGTTCTACAGAGCACTACAGGGTTCTACAGAGTACTACAGGGTTCTACAGAGTACTACAGGGTTCTACAGAGTATTACAGGGTTCTACAGAGTACTACAGGGTTCTACAGAGTACTACAGGGTTCTACAGAGTACTACAGGGTTCTACAGAGTACTACAGGGTTCTACAGAGTACTACAGGGTTCTACAGAGTACTACAGGGTTCTACAGAGTACTACAGGGTTCTACAGAGTACTACAGGGTTCTACAGAGTACTACAGGGTTCTACAGAGTACTACAGGGTTCTACAGAGTATTACAGGGTTCTACAGAGTACTACAGGGTTCTACAGAGTACTACAGGGTTCTACAGAGTACTACAGGGTTCTACAGAGTACTACAGGGTTCTACAGAGTATTACAGGGTTCTACAGAGTACTACAGGGTTCTACAGAGTATTACAGGGTTCTACAGAGTACTACAGGGTTCTACAGAGTATTACAGGGTTCTACAGAGTACTACAGGGTTCTACAGAGTATTACAGGGTTCTACAGAGTACTATAGGGTTCTACAGAGTACTACAGGGTTCTACAGAGTACTATAGGGTTCTACAGAGTATTACAGGGTTCTACAGAGTACTATAGGGTTCTACAGAGTATTACAGAGTACTACAGTGTTCTACAGAGTATTACAGGGTTCTAACAGGGTTCTACAGAGTACTACAGGGTTCTACAGAGTATTAAAGGTTCTACAGAGTACTATAGGGTTCTACAGAGTACTATAGGGTTCTACAGAGTATTACAGGGTGCTACAGAGTATTACAGGGTTCTACAGAGTACTATAGGGTTCTACAGAGTATTACAGGGTTCTACAGAGTACTATAGGGTTCTACAGAGTACTACAGGGTTCTACAGAGTACTATAGGGTTCTACAGAGTACTACAGGGTTCTACAGAGTACTATAGGGTTCTACAGAGTACTACAGGGTTCTACAGAGTACTACAGGGTTCTACAGAGTATTACAGGGTTCTACAGAGTACTACAGGGTTCTGCAGAGTACTACAGGGTTCTACAGAGTATTACAGGGTTCTACAGAGTACTACAGGGTTCTACAGAGTATTACATGGTTCTACAGAGTACTACAGGGTTCTACAGAGTATTACAGGGTTCTACAGAGTACTACAGGGTTCTACAGAGTATTACAGGGTTCTACAGAGTACTACAGGGTTCTACAGAGTATTACAGGGTTCTACAGAGTACTATAGGGTTCTACAGAGTACTACAGGGTTCTACAGAGTACTATAGGGTTCTACAGAGTACTACAGGGTTCTACAGAGTACTATAGGGTTCTACAGAGTACTACAGGGTTCTACAGAGTACTACAGGGTTCTACAGAGTACTACAGGGTTCTACAGAGTATTACAGGGTTCTACAGAGTACTACAGGGTTCTACAGAGTACTACAGGGTTCTACAGAGTATTACAGGGTTCTACAGAGTACTACAGGGTTCTACAGAGTATTACAGGGTTCTACAGAGTACTACAGGGTTCTACAGAGTACTACAGGGTTCTACAGAGTATTACAGGGTTCTACAGAGTACTATAGGGTTCTACAGAGTACTTTAGGGTTCTACAGAGTATTACAGGGTTCTACAGAGTATTACAGGGTTCTACAGAGTACTACAGGGTTCTACAGAGTACTATAGGGTTCTACAGAGTATTACAGGGTTCTACAGAGTACTATAGGGTTCTACAGAGTACTACAGGGTTCTACAGAGTACTATAGGGTTCTACAGAGTACTACAGGGTTCTACAGAGTACTACAGGGTTCTACAGAGTACTACAGGGTTCTACAGAGTATTACAGGGTTCTACAGAGTACTACAGGGTTCTGCAGAGTACTACAGGGTTCTACAGAGTATTACAGGGTTCTACAGAGTACTACAGGGTTCTACAGAGTATTACATGGTTCTACAGAGTACTACAGGGTTCTACAGAGTATTACAGGGTTCTACAGAGTACTACAGGGTTCTACAGAGTATTACAGGGTTCTACAGAGTACTACAGGGTTCTACAGAGTATTACAGGGTTCTACAGAGTACTATAGGGTTCTACAGAGTACTACAGGGTTCTACAGAGTACTATAGGGTTCTACAGAGTACTACAGGGTTCTACAGAGTACTATAGGGTTCTACAGAGTATTACAGAGTACTACAGTGTTCTACAGAGTATTACAGGGTTCTAACAGGGTTCTACAGAGTACTACAGGGTTCTACAGAGTATTAAAGGTTCTACAGAGTACTATAGGGTTCTACAGAGTACTATAGGGTTCTACAGAGTATTACAGGGTTCTACAGAGTACTAAGGGTTCTACAGAGTATTACAGGGTTCTACAGAGTACTACAGGGTTCTACAGAGTACTACAGGGTTCTACAGAGTACTATAGGGTTCTACAGAGTACTACAGGGTTCTACAGAGTACTATAGGGTTCTACAGAGTACTACAGGGTTCTACAGAGTACTACAGGGTTCTACAGAGTATTACAGGGTTCTACAGAGTACTACAGGGTTCTGCAGAGTACTACAGGGTTCTACAGAGTATTACAGGGTTCTACAGAGTACTACAGGGTTCTACAGAGTATTACATGGTTCTACAGAGTACTACAGGGTTCTACAGAGTATTACAGGGTTCTACAGAGTACTACAGGGTTCTACAGAGTATTACAGGGTTCTACAGAGTACTACAGGGTTCTACAGAGTATTACAGGGTTCTACAGAGTACTATAGGGTTCTACAGAGTACTACAGGGTTCTACAGAGTACTATAGGGTTCTACAGAGTACTACAGGGTTCTACAGAGTACTATAGGGTTCTACAGAGTACTACAGGGTTCTACAGAGTACTACAGGGTTCTACAGAGTACTAAAGGGTTCTACAGAGTATTACAGAGTACTACAGTGTTCTACAGAGTATTACAGGGTTCTAACAGGGTTCTACAGAGTACTACAGGGTTCTACAGAGTATTAAAGGTTCTACAGAGTACTATAGGGTTCTACAGAGTACTATAGGGTTCTACAGAGTATTACAGGGTTCTACAGAGTATTACAGGGTTCTACAGAGTACTATAGGGTTCTACAGAGTATTACAGGGTTCTACAGAGTACTATAGGGTTCTACAGAGTACTACAGGGTTCTACAGAGTACTACAGGGTTCTACAGAGTATTACAGGGTTCTACAGAGTACTACAGGGTTCTACAGAGTATTACAGGGTTCTACAGAGTACTACAGGGTTCTACAGAGTACTACAGGGTTCTACAGAGTATTACAGGGTTCTACAGAGTACTATAGGGTTCTACAGAGTACTACAGGGTTCTACAGAGTACTATAGGGTTCTACAGAGTACTACAGGGTTCTACAGAGTACTATAGGGTTCTACAGAGTACTACAGGGTTCTACAGAGTACTACAGGGTTCTACAGAGTACTACAGGGTTCTACAGAGTATTACAGGGTTCTACAGAGTATTACAGGGTTCTAACAGGGTTCTACAGAGTACTACAGGGTTCTACAGAGTATTAAAGGTTCTACAGAGTACTATAGGGTTCTACAGAGTACTATAGGGTTCTACAGAGTATTACAGGGTTCTACAGAGTATTACAGGGTTCTACAGAGTACTATAGGGTTCTACAGAGTATTACAGGGTTCTACAGAGTACTATAGGGTTCTACAGAGTACTACAGGGTTCTACAGAGTATTACAGGGTTCTACAGAGTACTATAGGGTTCTACAGAGTACTACAGGGTTCTACAGAGTACTACAGGGTTCTACAGAGTATTACAGGGTTCTACAGAGTACTATAGGGTTCTACAGAGTATTACAGGGTTCTACAGAGTACTATAGGGTTCTACAGAGTACTATAGGGTTCTACAGAGTACTACAGGGTTCTACAGAGTACTACAGGGTTCTACAGAGTACTACAGGGTTCTACAGAGTACTACAGGGTTCTACAGAGTACTACAGGGTTCTACAGAGTACTACAGGGTTCTACAGAGTATCTACAGGGTTCTACAGAGTACTACAGGGTTCTACAGAGTATTACAGGGTTCTACAGAGTACTACAGGGTTCTACAGAGTACTACAGGGTTCTACAGAGTATTACAGGGTTCTACAGAGTACTACAGGGTTCTACAGAGTACTATAGGGTTCTACAGAGTATTACAGGGTTCTACAGAGTACTATAGGGTTCTACAGAGTACTACAGGGTTCTACAGAGTACTACAGGGTTCTATAGAGTATTACAGGGTTCTACAGAGTACTACAGGGTTCTACATAGTATTACAGGGTTCTACAGAGTACTACAGGGTTCTACAGAGTACTACAGGGTTCTACAGAGTATTACAGATATTCTACAGGGTCCCACAGAGGTTCTCCTATGGGGCTTACAGAATCCTAGAGGTTCTACATAGTCTTGCAGGGTTCTACGGAGTCATACAGAGGTTCTACGGACCCCAAATTTAAATCCGGGTGATTCTTTAAATTTGACGTAAAGTTTATTTTTGAGTTTTTAAACTTTCAGACTAAAAGATTTTCCTGAAATGTTTTTACTTAAAAAGTAGATTTTGTTTCGTTTGACTCCAAAACAGGAAGTAGATTATTTATTTTACTTTAATGGAAAGCATCAAACCAAGGCAACATTTGTCTCCGGGTTCAGCTGATGTGGAGCTGTAGTTCGGCTGTTTGAGGTGAAGTTCGGCTCGTCCAGATGTTTGAGGTTTACAGGAAAAGTTATTTGCAGATTTTAGGATTTTTTTAAAAACGTTCTCAGGTTTCAGTGTTTTTCTCGACCTGTCGAAGTTCTCAATGCCACATAAATCACACACACACATGCACACAAACACACACACACACACACACACACACACACACACACACAGTTTATTCACAGTAAAACTGTTATTTGATCTGTTTGCTCATAACTTAAGTTTAATACCAGATAAATAAAATAAACTCATTAAAAGTGATTTAAAACTTTAAACATTAAACTTTCCGCGTTTTTAATCTCAACATAAACTTTTTAAACAAATCAACATTTAGGTTTTATTTAAAGTTTATTGTAGGAAAAACAGCAGTTTCTTTTTCTTCACTTTTTACATAAATATAAATAAATTTGTTCATCTCAGATTTTATTTTTTAATGCAAAACATCAAAGTGCTCAGTCCTGATCTGATGATGTCATTTCCTCCTTCACCTGAGCTCACCTGACGCAGGTAACTCTTCAGCTTCTGAAATGATGAATAACTCTTTAAGTTCATCTTTTTTATGATCGTTAATGTTTTGTTGATCTTTTTTCTTTTCAAATAAACAACTTCCTGTTGGAAAGCTGATTTTAATCCATTTTAAACTTTATTTTTATTTATTTTTGCCGTTTTAAAGTTTTGTCAAGATAAAAAAAGTTTGTCATCAAAACACAAATATTAATTTTTCATGTATATAAAAATACAAAATTATGAATAAAATATTTAAATGAGGTAAAGCTTTGAAACATTTTGAATTGTAAATATTTGCTTTTATTTTTACATCTATTAAAAACATTAAAGTGAAATAACTTTAAACTAAATTAATTTGGGTTTCTTGACAAAGCAGAAACGAGTATTATTTAAGCTGTACGTGAGGTTCTGTTGGACCCGGCCCGATGAACCAAGGGTCAAAGGTCATCAGGTACCAACCCGCTGGACCTCCAAACTCATTAACGGAGCTGCTTCACAGAGTCTCCCTCACACAGCGCTGTAAAATCCCACATATTTTACTGCACTTTAACACCACGTGACGACCCGAAGTGGTCGGGGAGTAGGTTCTGTTAAGAACCGGTGGTTTGGGTCCAACGGAACCTGGTTCCAGCTCTGAGCAGACATCATAAAAACACAGAACCTTCCAGAACAAAAATAAACTTTTATTTCAAGTTTTTATTTACATTTGTGTCAAAGCTTCGATTGTGCAGCTCAAACAGCGACCCGGCAGAACCAGAACCCAGCAAACAGCGACCCGGCAGAACCAGAACCCAGTGAGTGAAACACAAACCCGGCTCCTGCTCACCAGCTGTCAGTCAGCAGAACTGAAACAGAACAGAACCGACCCGGTCCCCGCTCCGAGCGCTTCTTTAAACGCTCGCCGTTTGCTCCAACATCAAACAGGAGCTGAACGGGTCACGAAGCTGGTTCTGATCCAGAAACAGAACCCGAGTCCAAACCCGTCAGCACGAGATCTGGACCAGAGCCTGTAAAAACCTGGTACCAGCAGCAGCTCCCGGGCCGGGCCTTCACCAGAACGTCTCCGGGAGTTTAATCACGCTGGAGAAATGTCAGACACAAATTTTATTCCATAAAACATTCACCGAGCTGGTCCAGAACCCGACCCGGTTTGGGTCCTGCAAGTCCGAGAGAGCACGACGTGTGTGTGTGTGATGTGTATGTGTGTGTGTGTGGGGGGGGGGGTAGAAATGTTTTAATGAGTCACCGTTCTGTACGTCCAGAACCTTAAAGACACATTTAGAATGATTTTCAGGTTTTACTCGTTCAGATTCAGACTAAAGTCCAGAAAGTAACAAGATGGAGCCGATCAGAACCTCGAGCAGAACCTCGATCAGAACCTCGATCAGAACCTCGAGCAGAACCTCGATCAGAACCTCGATCAGAACCTCGATCAGAACCTCGATCAGAACCTCGAGCGCCGATCAGAAGCTGCGGTTCTGGTCCAGCTCTCAACAGCAGCTCAGTCGGGTCGAGTCCAACCGTCTGAGGCCCGTTTGGGCCCAGAGGGATCCAGGACGACGTTGCTTCATTTCTTCCTGAAGCAGCAGCTCGGCTCCATCTCGCACCCTGGTGGAGGAACTCATCTGGGTCAGAACCAGAACCTGGTGGAGGAACTCATCTGGGTCAGAACCAGAACCTGGTGGAGGAACTCATCTGGGTCAGAACCAGAACCTGGTGGAGGAGACGGGATCAGAGTCCTCCTCTGAGGGTCAGGAGGACACAGGTTCTGCTAATGTTTTCTGCTCTCCTCCCTCCTCCTCCTCCTCCTCCTCCTCCTCCTCCTCCTCCTCCTGGGCTGGTGGTGCCCCTCCCTCCACAGCCTCCTGCCCGTCCTTCCCGCTCCTCCGAGCACAGCTCCTCCCCTCCTCCTCCTCCTCCTCCCCCTCCTCCTCCTCCTCGGTGGCCTGCAGCTGCTGCATCAGCTCCTCCAGCTTGTGGGCCTTCCTCAGCTCGTTCTGCTGGATGATGGTGCAGAGATGCTCCGTCAGCTGCTCCTTCAGCTCCGTCTTCCTGTGCAGGTGCAGCTTGGCCGTCACGTACTCCGCCTCGGCCTTCTCGTAGCGCTTCCTGTGGCCGCAAGAAAAACAACAGGCGTCAAACACGTCGGCTTCCTGCAGACTTCTCGCCGAGGACGGTTCCTGCTGCGCAGCCGAGATCTGTGACTTTAAAACGCCGACGTTGAGTCATGAATAAAAACATTAAACTGCTGCTCGTACAGAGAAATCCTCCGACCCGTCTGAGCCCACACCCGTTCTTAAGGTTTTCCTACTTTTAGCCTTAAGTTAGTGTTAAGCTAATTTTAGCTACTTTAACATGTTGCCATTTTTAGCTAGCATTTTCTTATATTTTGAGAAATTTTCAAAAATGTAACTAGTGTTCTGCTACTCTTTTGCTATTTCTAGCAAATATGTTGCTACTTTTAGCTAGTGTTTTCCTACTTTTTTCTTGTGTTTTCATAATTTTAGCTAGGTTACCTTTAGCTAGTGTTTTCCTACTTTCTGCTAGCGTTTTCATAATTTTAGCTAGTTTTTTTCTACTTTTAGCTAGTGTTTGGTTACCTTTAGCTAGTGTTTTCCTACTTTTTTCTTGTGTTTTCATAATTTTAGCTAGTTTTTTCTACTTTTTGCTAGTTCTCGATTACTTTTAGCTAGTGTTTTCCTACTTTTTGCTAGTGTTTTCATAATTTTAGCTAGTTTTCTTTTACTTTTAGCTAGTGTTTGGTTAACTTTAGCTAATGTTTTCCTAGTTTTGCTAGTGTTTTCATAATTTTAGCTATTTTTTCTACTTTTAGCTAGTGTTTAGTTACCTTTAGCTAGTGCTTTCCTACATTTTGCTAGTGTTTTCATGATTTTAGCTACCGTAAAAACTGGTGTATAATACGCGTTTTTTTTTGCTCATTTGAATGTCCTGCGTATTAAACACGAAGCGTATTAATTATGGATTTTTTCCCATATTTTTAGACCCATTTTTTGCTCTGATTCGCCGTTTTACATTTTGGGCAAAAATGGTGCAGTACCAGTTTCGGACGCTATGGGCGCTATGGGCAGCAGCAGAGGACTCAGAGAGCAAAGAGGAAGAGGGCCACTTCCAGACGTTTCTAGCTCATGTGTCCGAAAAAAGCGTCCTCTGGTCGGACTGACTCTGTCGCTGCCCGCCCCTTGCTATGGATGTAGCTGTTAGCAAGATACCGTAACTCATAAACCACACCGTGGATTTTTAAATCCAGCTGATTTCACATTTGGTTGAGCTCAGGGGACTGTCTGCTATAAAGTCAGGGAAGAAATATATTTTTTAAGCGTTTATTTAGCTAAATTTAAAGAAACAAAGCGTCCGGTCCGAACCGCCTGCCTAAAATTCGGCGAACTTTTTTTTTTAAATCCAGCTGATTTGAACATTTCGTTAAGCTCAGGAGCACGTCTTCTATAAAGTCAGCTAAGAAATATATTTTTTCTCGCAAAGAAATAATTGTTTTACCGTGTTTCCTTGTGAAGTTCTTCGTACTCGCTTGCTTCTGTCGCCGCCATCTTAATTAGGGCAAATGAGGCGCTGACGCGTCGCGTGGCGATGACGCGTATTAAACACCGAAGCGTATTATTTACGTTTTTTTCTTGTTTATTGTTAATAATTGGACAAAGCATATTAAACACCGGTGCGTATTTTCCTCCGACGAATACGGTAGTTTTTTTTTACTTTTAGCTAGTGTTTGGTTACCTTTAGCTATTGTTTTCATGATTTTAGCTAGTGTTTTCCTACTTTTAGCTAGTGTTTTTCTACTTTTAGCTAGTGTTTTCCTACTTTTAGCTAGTGTTTTCCTATGTTTAGCTAGTGTTTTCCTACTTTTAGCTAGTGTTTTCATAATTTTAACTAGTTTTTTCTACTTTTAGCCGTGTTTGGTTACATTTAGCTAGTGTTTTCCTAGGTTTAGCTAGTGTTTTCCTACTTTTAGCTAGTGTTTTCATAATTGTAGCTAGTTTTTTCCTACTGTTATCTAGTGTTTTCATAATTTTAACTAGTTTTTTTTTCTACTTTTAGCTGTGTTTGGTTACCTTTAGCTAGTGTTTTCCTACGTTTTGCTAGTTTTTTCCTAGTTTTAGCTAGTGTTTTCCTACTTTTAGCTAATGTTTTCACAATTGTAGCTAGTTTTTTCCTACTTTTAGCTAGTGCTTGGTTACCTTTAGCTAGTGTTTTCCTACCTTTTGCTAAAGTTTTCATAATTTTAGCTAGTTTTTTTCCACTTTTAGCTAGTGCTTGGTTACCTTTAGCTAGTGTTTTCCTACTTTTTGCTAGTGTTTTCACAATTTTAGCTAGTTTTTTTTTTTACTTTTAGCTAGTGTTTGGTTACCTTTAGCTAGTGTTTTCCTACTTTTTGCTAGTGTTTTCATAATTGTAGCTATTTTTTTCTATTTTTAGCTAGTGTTTGGTTACATTTAGCTAGTGTTTTCCTACTTTTTGCTAGTGTTTTCATAATTTTAGCTAGGTTTTCTTTTTACTTTTAGCTAGTGTTTGGTTACCTTTAGCTAGTGTTTTCCTGCTTTTTGCTAGTGTTTTCATAATTGTAGCTAGTTTTTTTTCTACTTATAGCTAGTGCTTGGTAACCTTTAGCTAGTGTTTTCCTACTTTTTTCTTGTTTTCATAATTTTAGCTAGTTTTTTCAACTTTTAGCGAGTGCTTGATTACCTTTAGCCAGTGTTTCCTACTTTTTGCTAGGGTTTTCATAATTTTAGCTAGTTTTTTTTTTACTTTTAGCTAATGTTTGGTTACCTTTAGCTAATGTTTTCCTAGTTTTTGCTAGTGTTATCATAATTTTAGCTATTTTTTCTACTTTTAGCTAGTGTTTAGTTACCTTTAGCTAGTGCTTTCCTACATTTTGCTAGTGTTTTCATGATTTTAGCTACCGTAAAAACTGGTGTATAATACGCGGTTTTTTTTTGCTCATTTGAATGTCCTGCGTATTAAACACGAAGCGTATTAATTATGGATTTTTTCCCATATTTTTAGACCCATTTTTTGCTCTGATTCGCCGTTTTACATTTTGGGCAAAAATGGTGCAGTACCAGTTTCGGACGCTATGGGCGCTATGGGCAGCAGCAGAGGACTCAGAGAGCAAAGAGGAAGAGGGCCACTTCCAGACGTTTCTAGCTCATGTGTCCGAAAAAAGCGTCCTCTGGTCGGACTGACTCTGTCGCTGCCCGCCCCTTGCTATGGATGTAGCTGTTAGCAAGATACCGTAACTCATAAACCACACCGTGGATTTTTAAATCCAGCTGATTTCACATTTGGTTGAGCTCAGGGGACTGTCTGCTATAAAGTCAGGGAAGAAATATATTTTTTAAGCGTTTATTTAGCTAAATTTAAAGAAACAAAGCGTCCGGTCCGAACCGCCTGCCTAAAATTCGGCGAACTTTTTTTTTTAAATCCAGCTGATTTGAACATTTCGTTAAGCTCAGGAGCACGTCTTCTATAAAGTCAGCTAAGAAATATATTTTTTCTCGCAAAGAAATAATTGTTTTACCGTGTTTCCTTGTGAAGTTCTTCGTACTCGCTTGCTTCTGTCGCCGCCATCTTAATTAGGGCAAATGAGGCGCTGACGCGTCGCGTGGCGATGACGCGTATTAAACACCGAAGCGTATTATTTACGTTTTTTTCTTGTTTATTGTTAATAATTGGACAAAGCATATTAAACACCGGTGCGTATTTTCCTCCGACGAATACGGTAGTTTTTTTTTACTTTTAGCTAGTGTTTGGTTACCTTTAGCTATTGTTTTCATGATTTTAGCTAGTGTTTTCCTACTTTTAGCTAGTGTTTTTCTACTTTTAGCTAGTGTTTTCCTACTTTTAGCTAGTGTTTTCCTATGTTTAGCTAGTGTTTTCCTACTTTTAGCTAGTGTTTTCATAATTTTAACTAGTTTTTTCTACTTTTAGCCGTGTTTGGTTACATTTAGCTAGTGTTTTCCTAGGTTTAGCTAGTGTTTTCCTACTTTTAGCTAGTGTTTTCATAATTGTAGCTAGTTTTTTCCTACTGTTATCTAGTGTTTTCATAATTTTAACTAGTTTTTTTTTCTACTTTTAGCTGTGTTTGGTTACCTTTAGCTAGTGTTTTCCTACGTTTTGCTAGTTTTTTCCTAGTTTTAGCTAGTGTTTTCCTACTTTTAGCTAATGTTTTCACAATTGTAGCTAGTTTTTTCCTACTTTTAGCTAGTGCTTGGTTACCTTTAGCTAGTGTTTTCCTACCTTTTGCTAAAGTTTTCATAATTTTAGCTAGTTTTTTTCCACTTTTAGCTAGTGCTTGGTTACCTTTAGCTAGTGTTTTCCTACTTTTTGCTAGTGTTTTCACAATTTTAGCTAGTTTTTTTTTTTACTTTTAGCTAGTGTTTGGTTACCTTTAGCTAGTGTTTTCCTACTTTTTGCTAGTGTTTTCATAATTGTAGCTATTTTTTTCTATTTTTAGCTAGTGTTTGGTTACATTTAGCTAGTGTTTTCCTACTTTTTGCTAGTGTTTTCATAATTTTAGCTAGGTTTTCTTTTTACTTTTAGCTAGTGTTTGGTTACCTTTAGCTAGTGTTTTCCTGCTTTTTGCTAGTGTTTTCATAATTGTAGCTAGTTTTTTTTCTACTTATAGCTAGTGCTTGGTAACCTTTAGCTAGTGTTTTCCTACTTTTTTCTTGTTTTCATAATTTTAGCTAGTTTTTTCAACTTTTAGCGAGTGCTTGATTACCTTTAGCCAGTGTTTCCTACTTTTTGCTAGGGTTTTCATAATTTTAGCTAGTTTTTTTTTTTACTTTTAGCTAATGTTTGGTTACCTTTAGCTAATGTTTTCCTAGTTTTTGCTAGTGTTATCATAATTTTAGCTATTTTTTCTACTTTTAGCTAGTGTTTAGTTACCTTTAGCTAGTGCTTTCCTACATTTTGCTAGTGTTTTCATGATTTTAGCTACCGTAAAAACTGGTGTATAATA